>VOQK01000538.1:59561-75567 GCA_015052645.1 Benitochromis conjunctus | reverse complement strand
TTTATTGACCCAAAAATATATTTTAGAAAGCTAAAAAACTTAAACAGGCAGACCAATAAAAGAGGTCAACTCAATAAACTAAACTCAAAACAACAATTAACAAAACCTCAAACAACCATAAGGTAAACTGACCTGCTTAACTTAAATACTGGTTTAGCTAAACCAAATGACACACACAGGGGGAAACAAAATGGCTGCCATATAACCAACTAATACAAAACAATTAAACAAACATGAAACACCCCCCAGGCAATGAAGCATGTGGTTTCATCCAATTAGGCTGTCAGCGGTACTTCAGCTCTCCCAGCCCTTTGCCACACCTTTTGCCAGGCAGGAGGAGAAGCCAAACCCCAGGTAACTCAAACAAAGAAAGATGTATTAATATAACAAAACAGAACTTTGACCTTGCAGTGTTAATATGTGTGCACGCCATATAAACATTGGAAGGTGTGATGGAAAAATAAATAAATTTAATAAAGAAACAATATGTAGAATATATTAAAGTTGTGACTGCAATGTAAACTAAAGTGAATCAACTGATGGTGAGGTGTGGAGCTTACCATGCGCGGCTTGCCATCACAATTAAATTCAGTTAAACTTCATTTATAAGGCACCAAGTGCAACAACGGTCATCTCAAGGCACTTTAAAATGAAAGGTAAATTCCCAAATTATAAGAGAGAAAGCACTAGCAATCAGATGACAGATGACACACACACACGTCTAATGAACAAGCACTTGGCGACAGTGGGAAGAAAAACCTCCCTTTTAACAGGAAGAAACCTTCAGCAGAAACGGGTGTGGGGAGGGACAGTCATCTGCCATGATCAGTTGGGGGTGACAGGAGACAAGACAAAAGGCATACTCTGGAGCCGAGCCAGAGATGAATAATAACTATAACGATTAAATGCAGAGTTGGACACCATGTTAATAAAATTTTTAGTGGTGAGTACAATAACCTCAGTTTGATCTGAATTTAGAAGCAGGTCTTTATGTGTTTAAGGCATTCCTGCAGTCAAGCTAACTGGTGTGTGTTATCTGGCTTCAGGAAAGATAAAGTTGGGTGTCATCTGCATAGCAGTGAAAATGTATGCTATGTCTTCTAATGATGTCACGGGGTGGAATGGACAGGTTTAACTTGGTGTTTTAATCTTTTATTAATGTACAGCGTTTTATTCTTATGGTTTTATTGCGTGCTTTTATTCTATATATTTGTTGACTTGTTCCGGGGAGATGACGCTCCTTCCCCTCCTGATCACTAATTGGACACACCTGGGAGGCCACAGAGGCCAATTAGAGGGCCTGGCAGGACAGGGAGAGAGACAGAGACATGGCGTGGTTACCGGTGGGCAGGTCGCGCGGGGAGCGGCACGGAAGCCCGGATATAGGCAGCCTGTCGAGGCGCGCGGCGAAGGGGACCGGAGATCAGAGAGGTCTGGGCTTTCGCGAGAGGAGGGCTCACCTTTCAGATTTCAGGAGGCCTGGCGAGTTGGTTGGAGAGGAAAAAAACAAACAAGCGGAGCCGGAGGATACGGCGGCGTGGTCAGATCCTAGGGGAGGAAGCATATCCTCGGTGGTGAACAGAGCGGTGACGGCCGGGCGTCCTACCGCGGGAGACGAGACACCAACACGCGCTTTGAGCATAGGATAGCGGCGGGCGGAGTTCAGAGCTCTGCCCCTGCCGGGTAAGTCTCGCCCTGTTCATGATTAAAGACGCTCCGGTTAATTAAAGGAGAGGGACTGCCGCTGTCCTCTTGTCCCTCAGCGGCTGCCGGAGCTGAGGACGCCGCCGGCTCGGAGTTTTTAAACTGACTTTTTAGGGTTGTTTTTGGTGGTTTTGTGTATTTGAATTCTTGTTCCTGGCCAGGGTATTTTGGTGGTGGTGTTGTTGGTGGTGTTTTTTGTTTTTTGTGAAATAAGTTATATTTTAAAACGTAACTTTTATATTTCCTACTCCCTTGGCTCCTCCACTGCTCTTCCCGTTTAGAGGGGTTTCCCTTCTCTCCGTGTGACAATGATACTGCCTAATGGGAAGCATGTTTAATGTAAACTGAACTGGTCCTCGCACAGAACCGTGTGGCACTCCATAATTTACTGTAGTGTGTGTGTGTGTGTGTGTGAAGAAGATTCCCCATTAACATGATCAAACTGGAGTCTGTTAGATATGATTCAAAACACTGTAGAGCAGTACCTTTTAATACATGCTCTAATCTGTGATTAAATGTTATGGTCCACAGTACTGAAACTGAGATCTGGCAGGATAAGCACAGAGGAGTCCACTGTCATTTGTAACTTTTAGTTACTTTCTCTAATGCTGTTTGTGTACTTTGAATTCTGACTGAAACTCTTCAAATCAGAAATGGTTGTCAGTTAAATGTTTCTCAATAAATTAGCAGAGCCTCTGTCCTACTTCAGCACATGATTTAACTAAAATTATGTTTACAGGATCTGTTTACTTTATTTTAATCTTTCAGTTAAATTTATTGAGTTTCTGAAAGTTAAAATTGTCAGACTCGAGCAGATTAAGGAAATCTCAAAATTATCCTGACTTTTCTGTGTGAAAGACTTTGAATAACACTGGATCCGAAGATAAAACAGTCTGCTAAGCTTCCAGTAAGTCCTGCCTTAACACTGCAGTCATATCCTATAAACTCAAATACACATCTGCATTATATTGTCTTTGGGCATGGAGACGCATTAATAGAAACGTGCTCAAAGGACTTTAAATGGATTTATGTTTAATCATGTTAGCCAGAACGCAGCTTCTCACTGATTGTGTGTCAGATGCACTAAAGCATCTGATCCCATGCAATTAACTCTTCCAATGATTTTTAGTAGAATTCAGTAATCGCTAATTATTAAATTCAGATTATATTATATCGTCACAGTTGTCCAACCTGGAGGATGTGGCATTGGGCTCTGACAAAGCCTAAGAAGAACAAACTTTCTTAAAATGTCAGATGTCCACATTTCTTCTCTTTTGAATTAAATGTAGCGCTCTGAATACTTTCCGGGTACTTTGTATTACTTTACTTGAAGTTGAAAGATGAGATCCAAGAGCTGTAAAATCTACATAAGCCCATAAGATGTAGTAAATGCATTTACATGTGTTTCAATCACAAATTAAATATTGCATTATAAACTAATATAAGAGGAACAGAACACAGAAAGAAAAACAAGTCAAACAGCATCAATCAGCAAAATTAAATGCTCGATGCACTAATGTTGCCCACCTACCCCAGCTGCCCCCACTACAGTGGTGTGTGTGTGTGTGTGTGTGAGAGTGATGGGCTCTGCTCTCCAGAGTTTTAGCGATGCCCCAACAGACCTAATCTTTCCTGATCCCACAAAATTAGGCCTGCCATGTTGGGACAGTAAGCTTCCAAAGCTGTCGTTCATGCCATTCATTGCTTTTTAATGGAAAGTCTGAAGGATTACAATTGAAACAATTTAAAAGTGACACAATACAGCTATATATAGACAGTCTGAAATACAAAATGGACATACTCGCTCATCCTAGGTGGCTTGGGAGCCAGATCTCCAAATATAGGTGAAGCAGAACCCCAGATCATCTCTTATAAAAGCTGTCAAAGTCTGGTGAGGGTGTCTAGTCAGGTGTCTGTGGTGTACCATTGGAAAATTAACAACAGTACAATATTTTTTTATGATTTAAAGTCTCTGAAACATCTGGGATTTAAACATTCTCTGGATTTGGGACTCAGGTAAGCAACATATTTCTTAAATTTCTCGTCATCTTCAGTTCAATTTTAAACACTTTTTTTCATCCTTATCGCTCAGCTCGACAAAATGAGTGATGCAGACATGGAAGTATTTGGGGTGGCCGCCCCATTCCTCCGTAAATCCGAGCGGGAGAGAATCGCAGCCCAGAATGTGCCGTTTGATGCCAAAAGTGCCGTCTTCGTGCCCCACCCGAAGCAGGAGTATGTCAAAGGAAAAATCAAAAGCCAGGATGGGGCTAAGGTCAATGTGGAGATTGAGGATGGGAAGGTGAAAGAGTTCAGCTACTATTTGTCTACTTGTGACATCTTATACCTGTTTTTCTGTCTTTATCTGTCATTTTTTACAACGGCTGTGTTTGAAATGGTACTTCAGGTTTTCACAGTGCATGTGGACGACATTCGGCCCATGAACCCACCGAAGTTTGACAAGATCGAGGACATGGCCCTGCTGACGCATTTGCACGAACCGGCCGTGCTTTTTAACCTCAAGGAACGCTACGCTGCTTGGATGATTTACGTAAGCACAACTGTGACTCACAATAGCTTTAACTTGAATTCAATACCAACACTTTGTATTCTGTATTCTGTTTTTTTTCCTTGTTCGTTCAGACCTACTCTGGGCTCTTCTGTGTGACTGTGAACCCTTACAAGTGGCTGCCCGTCTACAACCCAGAGGTGGTGGCCGGGTACAGAGGAAAGAAACGTCAGGAGGCCCCCCCCCACATCTTCTCCATCTCTGACAACGCTTACCAGTACATGCTTACAGGTCTGCGCCCATTGTATTGTTATTGGCATGACTAGCTTCATGTTTGTGTGCATTTATTGAGTCATATTAACAGTTCAATTAAAATTGTGTATAATTATCAAAAATTAAAAGCATAATTACTTTATAAAGAATGATGTAATATCCAATATTTGCAAAATGCTAATTAAACATCCTAAAAAATTCACAACAAAATGAAATGAAAAAGATCAAAGGGACATGAAGCCAAAATTAAATAAATAATAAATAATAATAAAATTATAGGCATATATAAGTGTAGATATGCAAAAAACGCAATTAAAAAATACATTAAAAAAGTGATTTTTTTTCTTGTACTTTTCATCAGATCCAATGTGTAAATGCAACTTTGCACTAGCGTAAGCCAAAATGATTTATATTTACTTCTTTAGTTATACTTTTATTGTGAAAAACAAATAGTAGTCCTGAGGTGAAAGGTGGTGTAAGCTGTTTTCTGTGTCGTGCACATAGGATAAATCTAATTATCAGTCGTGCACAAGTTAATTATATTGCGAGAAAAAGTTATTTATCTTGTGCACACGGGATAATTAAATAGTAGAGCAACTTAATTAACATGCTTCTCCAACAACTGCAGATGAAAGCAGTCACCTTATAATGGAGACTTAAGTGATTCAGTTTTAGTTCATTCTTGCTGCCCTCAAAGATAAAATACATGAACAGGAAACACTGACAGCTCAGGCTTCGTGTTACACAGTCCTCCATGGAGACCTTCAGGATGTGTGTATGCGAAGAAGAACCAGGAAGAAGTTCATATGCTTCTTATGACCTTCTCAGGTGAAATTTCAGTCCATTCATCTGAAGAAATGAAGTATTTCTGTGACAGGCTGGAAGTAACAAAGTGCCTCAAGATACAATTTAAAATCGATTCTTTGCCGTCAGCTGTAGACACAGCATTGGTTCATTGCTTGAGTTAGGTAAATGAGTGTAAAAGCATCCAAACGCAAACTCTGAAAGACCTTCAGAAAGCGAGGAGAACTGTTGCTCGAGACCACTTTGAAAATGACGTCTGGCTCCTTGGAAGTAAGATATAGGGAAATGAAGCCTGGCGGGCTCAAGAATTTTGCACAGATTTATACGTTGCATGACTTGAAGCACTGTTTATCTCTCACGCACACTTTCCTTGCCTAAATAGACGCACAGGGGACAATTTATTATATAGCTAAACCATATTGTTTTTTAAAAATTGGACTAAAATATAGTATAAATGAAAGTAAAATGAAACTCTATTTAAAGACTAAAAACCAAACCCACAAACAAAACTCAGATATCATCCAGTTTCTTTCCTCTCTTCAGATCGAGAGAATCAGTCTATCCTGATCACGTAAGTGTGACTTTATTAGCTTTTTACTTTTGCATTCTGCATATATTTTATTCCCATTGTTGATCTGATGTCACATTTTACCAGTGGAGAATCTGGTGCTGGGAAAACGGTCAACACAAAGCGAGTAATCCAGTACTTTGCAACAATCACAGCAACGGGAGACTCTAGCAAGAAGGATCAACTGGGCAGTAAAATGCAGGTTCAGTCCTATTAACTCATCTTCTAATGATCTAAGCTGAAAATTTGAATGCTTTTAACTTGAACCTGAAATGTCTTTTTATGTTTCTGCAGGGGACTCTGGAGGATCAAATCATCCAGGCTAACCCTCTGCTGGAAGCTTTCGGGAACGCCAAGACTGTGAGGAATGACAACTCGTCTCGATTTGTGAGTTAAGACCAGCCGAGGCTGATATCATACTGTGAAGATTCAGCTGTTATAATGACAAAAAAACCAACTGACTATATATCAGGTGATGTGAGCTGTGAGAATAACCTCTGAGTTTTTCTAATTTTTTTAATGTAGTTTATTTAGCTCAGAGCTTGATTACTAGAAATGTCCAAGAACAACCAAAAATAGTGTACCGGCTCATATGTTAAACTTTTCCAGGGAAAATTCATCCGCATCCACTTTGGAACAAAGGGGAAGTTGGCATCAGCAGATATTGAAACTTGTAAGTGCCCATTTTAACAGTTATAATTAACCGCAGCTTTTCTTCCATTGGGGTTGGCACTGACATTATGCAAACGTGACACCACTGTTTGGTTTAAGGACTAACCATGGCTACGAGGTGCTGAGTTAGCACTGTGTCCGTTGTGCACTGAATAAAACACTGAGAATGGCCCGAGGCGAGGTGACAAGAACGACCACCTCATCCAAAATCACTCGACGTCACAGTGAAATCACAAGCACAGGAGACTTTTTCTAAATGTTCTAACGGTTGTAGACACCACTCCAATCTCGCTGTATAAGCTGCTCCGTTTGACGCCTACGTTGATTGGAAATTAACTGAAGTGATCTTTAGGCTCTTTTTCTCCATAGACTTCCATATAATCTGACTGCTTTCTGAAGGCATGCCCCCTGGTGGCCATTACAAAGAATGCATGATTAACGCACTTCCCTCATTGCCTTTATTTTTCAGGCCCAGAGTGTTTTTTTCTGATTTGGTTTTACGCCTGAGGTCAATTAATGAAGGTCTTCTTATACATTTTCAATCACAATCTAAACTTTATAGCAGCGAAACTTCTGACGGAGAGTAAGGTAGAGTAGCCTGAATGTTAATGTGACTGTGAATATTTTTTTTGTATTATTAATATTCTGCTCTCAGCCCAAGTTTTGTGATTTGTGTTTTATTTCTGGTTATTGTCAGACCTTTTAGAAAAATCCAGAGTGACTTTCCAGCTGCTTGCAGAGAGGAGCTATCACATCTTCTATCAGATCCTGTCAAACAAGAAGCCTGATTTAATCGGTGAATATTCCAATCAATGAGCTCTAAATGGTTGTGACACAGTTTCCATGGCGTCTGGTCCTCCACAGAGCTATGAGCTATTTTTCTGTGCTTCGTTTCAGAGATGCTGCTGATAACCAGCAATCCTTATGATTACCCTTTTATTAGCCAGGGGGAAATCACTGTGCTGAGCATCAACGATGCAGAGGAGCTGATGGCCACAGATGTAAGTGCACAGATATGTGGAATACAGGCTGAAGCCATGCACTCAAATTACACTATTTTTTACTGACATATTTTGACATCAGATGAAAGACCCAAAATACCAGATTTTTGTTGGTTTTTAATGGATTTTAATGGAAGTTATATGTGTAAATAATGTAAATGTATTACTATCAATTTGAAAAATAAATGAATGCATAACATCAACATATCATTACATTTAATGGGTAAAAATTATGACACTGGCACTAAATTCAGAGAAGTGATCAGATTCCACGTCTGCGTCCGTTCTTCAGAGAGCCATTGACATCCTGGGGTTTAGCACTGAGGAAAAGGTCGGCATCTACAAGCTGACGGGTGCCGTCATGCACAACGGGAACATGAAGTTCAAGCAGAAGCAGCGGGAAGAGCAGGCCGAGCCCGATGGCACTGAGGGTGAGACGTCTGAGGTGGCGCTTCCAGCCTAAATTTAAAACCGAAGCAGGCGTCAGTGGGACAGCTTCACAGTGAATTTTGTTCTGGCTTTTACTTTTAGGCCCCACAGCAGAGCAAAAATAGAGCGGCAACCTCTGTTTAACCAGGAAGAAAAAAGGTGGTGGGCAAGTGATTGCATTAAATGTTTTTGCTGTCTGGGACCAGTTGTAAGTAGCTGTAGCCACCAACTGGTCACCAAGAAGTTGCGCTACCCCACTTTCAACTAGCATTGGTCGCCTGGTATGAAGTAACCTGTCTCAGTCCACCTGAACTGACTGCAGTGAGTCTCAAGGTTTGCAGTTAACTGCCATCCAATTATAGTGCAGATATAATGCATATTTAGGTGTTTGCAGATTGCAAACACCTAAAATATGCATTTTATTTTATTGTCTTGACAAGTTGACTGCACTCATCACAGTAATTTTGATCACCAGTGGTTTCCAACCACCGTTTCCCCCAGTCTGACTGTTAAACCACTTAATATACTGAAACAGATGTACATGTGACACAGAGAGGCCTGTTTATATGATTTTGGTCAGTTCAAAATATTTTTAGTTGGTGAATCTTCTCATCTCACACTTCAGTTTCCACAAAGTGTTTCAGAGGTCTGTGCATTTCCTGCTTTGAAAGCTTCAGTGTAGGCGCGATGTGACACTTGAATTTGCCCCCCTTTGTTCAGAACAGGCCTTTGATGTCGGGCACTTCCACTTATTTCTTTCACTCTTATAATACTGCTTACTTTGCAGTGTTTTGCTGAAAGCGTGAGGCACTGCATTATCTCGAACAAATGAACAAGGCTGCTGGTTCCGCCTGAGACTCATCTGAACCAGCACACAAAAATTCACAAAGTGAATTTGCTCAAATAGTGCTCATTTTAAAGTTTTTGATTCCTCAAACTTTTATGATTCTTTTCAGTTTTAATATGAAATTTTGCTCGCCTGTGTAATCCATCTGTCTTGTTTCTTAACCGTTTATCCACACGAAGGTCACGAGGGGGCTACAGGGGGCTAAAAAGCAGGGTGCACTCTCCCACTGACCTTCCCCTGTGTGTTATCTGACCTGCAGTGGCAGACAAAGTTGCCTATCTGATGGGTTTGAACTCTGCTGATTTGCTGAAAGCTCTGTGCTGCCCTCGAGTGAAGGTTGGGAATGAATATGTCACCAAAGGCCAGACTCCACAGCAGGTACGTGATGTTTCCACAGCTGAAAACACCCACTAACCGCAGCTCATCTGTAAGAATCCAGTTTTTTAAATCTACTTTAAATCAATACAAAGTATTGCAAAACCTCCTTCATGCTGGAGTTGAACCAGCAACCTAACGATTCCTGTTATTACACACCTATCGTCCGCTGTACAAACTGAGCTATCGAAGGTGTGAAAATGATGTTGAATTTTCAGGTGAACAATGCTGTGGGCGCCTTATCGAAGGCCGTGTACGAGAAGCTGTTCCTCTGGATGGTCACGAGGATCAACCAGCAGCTCGACACCAAACTTCCCAGGCAGCACTTCATTGGCGTCCTGGATATCGCTGGGTTTGAAATTTTTGAGGTGAACCGGATTCTTCCTGCAGAGATGGAAAAAAAAAAACATCAAATCCCTTTAAAATATCTGTGATTGTTTGATGAGTGAAACATCTGTGTTTGATGCAGATAAACAGCCTGGAGCAGCTGTGCATCAACTTTACCAACGAGAAGCTCCAGCAGTTTTTCAACCACCACATGTTCGTGCTGGAGCAGGAGGAATACAAAAAGGAAGGGATTGAGTGGGAGTTTATTGACTTTGGCATGGACTTGGCCGCGTGCATTGAGCTCATTGAGAAGGTTTGTTTGCTTTTTTATGAAATATTCAAATCAAGAGTAGAAGGCAGGAATGAAACACTGATCACCTTTCCGCCTCTCAGCCGATGGGCATTTTCTCTATTCTGGAAGAGGAGTGCATGTTCCCGAAGGCGACAGACGGGTCTTTCAAAAACAAGCTGTACGACCAGCACTTGGGGAAGAACAGCATCTTTCAGAAGCCCAAACCATCCAAAGGAAAGACAGAGGCCCACTTCTCCCTCATGCACTACGCCGGCACCGTCGACTACAACATCAGCGGCTGGCTGGAAAAAAACAAGGACCCGCTGAACGACACCGTGGTGCAGCTTTACCAGAAAGCTTCCCTCAAACTGCTCTGCCAGCTCTTTGCCACATACGCATCAGCTAACAGTATGCCCGCTCGTTACGACAGACGTCAAACACAGATAAGAGATTGAGATTAGATTAAGATTTCACCGTTTATCTCGTGTTTTTTTTAGCTGCTGCTGATGGGAACAAGAAAAACTATAAGAGAAAAGGCTCCTCCTTCCAGACAGTTTCTGCACTTTTTAGGGTAAGACAAAGACACGGTGTGTTCAGTTATTGGATTTATCTGTAAATCTTTTAGTTTTTCATTTTAAAATCTTACATGACACAGTTTTTCTGTATTATGAACTGGAGCAGTAGTAGTTTCCTCTGTCCATCAAAAACTGATTAAAATAAAACAACTGGTTGACATTTGTGACGAGGGACTACATGTTTGAGAGCTCATGAAGAATTCATCATCCTGTCTTCTCTACGTTTCCAGAATAAATTATTGTTTTGCATTAATTTTTTTTTAACATTTAAGGACACAGAGCAGAAAAATCACCACATAATAGAATTTCAAGTCATTCCTCCTCCTCCTTTCAGCTGCTCCCTTTAGAGGTCACCTCACCCTATCCCAGCATCCTCCTCCTCCACTACATCCATGAATCTTCTCTGTGGTCTTCCACTTCCAGCAGCTCCATCAACATCCCTTCTCCAACATCTCCACTAATCTTCTAATCCTGTCCACCCTGCTCACTCCCAGTGAAGATCTGAACATCTTCAGCTCCACCTCCTGCCTTTTTGTCAGCGCCACCTTTCTTTTCACTCTTGCTGGTCTCACAAATCACCCCTGACACTCGCCTCCACCCATTCCACCCCACCTGTCCCCTCTTCGTTACCTGTTTCATGCACTGTCCAGTGCTTTGACTCTACCTTCACTGCATCTTCACCTTTCCACCTGCCTCCCTCTCATTCACACACATGTATTCTGTCTTGTTTCTACTGACTTTGATTCCTCTTCTTTCCAGAGTTGACCTCACCAGGCTCTCTTCCACTTGCGCCACACTCTCACTACAGATCACAGTGTTGTCTGTGAACATCGTCGTTCACTGAGACATTCTGACATGGGACCTCAGTTCATCCAATTTTCTTCTTTTGGATAAACCAAGGGTCCAAGACGTTAATAAAACAGTTCTCCTTGATAATGTTTATTCTCTGCATTGCTCCCACACAGTTTATTGAAGCAACCGGCTAACCAAGCTTGCTAGCATTGTCTTATACTTGAGCACTCCATCATGTGATCTAAAATTGTCCTTTCTAGTATCAATGCTACAGTCAAAGCTCGAGAATGAGTCCAAAAACCAGTGGGTAACATCTACTGTTAATATGATTTCTGTGGTATAGATGTTGTAATGTTATCATCAGTCCATCTCACTGAAAGCATGATGTGTTGCAGGAGAACCTGAACAAACTAATGGCCAACCTCAGGTCAACACATCCACACTTTGTCAGATGCATCATCCCAAATGAGACCAAGATACCAGGTAAAACAACCAGGAGCTGAAACTGAAAGGAGGAGCTGAAAACTGATGTTACCCTGTGGGAAAAGTTACCTCTATCTGTTGTAGGAATCATGGATCACCATCTGGTTCTTCATCAGCTGCGATGTAACGGAGTGCTGGAAGGTATCCGGATCTGCAGGAAGGGATTCCCCAGCAGGATTCTGTATGGAGATTTCAGGCAAAGGTAACATGTAACATGTTTGAAGAACCGCCTCAAGTTTGAGACTAAACCTCCACACGTGTGTGACAGATACAGGATTCTGAATGCCAGCGCGATCCCCGAGGGGCAGTTTATGGACAGCAAGAAGGCCTCCGAGAAGCTGCTGTCATCCATCGACGTGGACCACACCCAGTATAGATTCGGATACACAAAGGTATGTTTAAAAAATATATATTATATAATATTTCAGCTAAAATAATTTGAAATTGCTAGCAGATGGCGCGGTAGTTAGCACTGATGCCTCACAGCAAGAAGGTCCTGAGGTCAATTCCTCCATCAGGCCGGGGTCTTTCTGTGTGGAGTTTGCATGTTCTCCCCAGGTCTGCGTGGGTTCTCCCCGGGTCCTCCGGCTTCCTCCCACAGTCCAAAGACATGTAGTTAGTGGTAACAGGTTAATTGGAAACACTAAATTGCCCATAGGTGTGAATGGTTGGTTGTCTCTGTGTTAGCCCTGTGACAGACTGGTAACCTGTCCAGAGTGTACCCTGCCTCTCGCCCTGACACAGCTGGGATAGGCTCCAGCCTCCACGTGACCCTGGATGGATAATTTGAAATTCAAGAGAAATTTAACTGCTTTTTGTCTTCTCTCCCTCTTTGTCAACTTGCAGGTGTTTTTCAAAGCCGGCCTTTTGGGTCTTCTGGAGGAGATGCGGGATGAGCGTCTAGCTGTGCTGATGACTCGACTCCAGGCTGTGGCCAGAGGTTACGTCACCAGGCTGAGGTTAAAGGAGATGATGAAGAAAAGGTCTGGCACATTTTTTTTTTTCTTTTGGATTAGTGGATGTAAAATTTATGGGAAATCAGGTGAATGAAAGCCAGCGAAAGTTAGGTGGGAAACAAGGAATATCAAATAAAGATTAGATTGAACACAGGCAATTTCATAACTGCGTCCTTTATGTAACAAAGGAGAATATTTCTTCCAAACTGTCATTAATTATGATTGTAATTGCAGTGGTGTTCTTTGTCCCACATTAAAAATGCCAAGAGGCTTTCTACTTTTCTTCCCTTCCTTTTTTTAAGCTACTCTTAAAAAGATTTTCTCTACCTTCACACCTGTAATAAATTCTTCATTGTTTTGCTTTTTCACTCTGTAGAGAGGCCATTTACATCGTCCAGTACAACATTCGTTCATTCATGAATGTGAAGAACTGGCCTTGGATGAAGCTCTTCTTCAAGATAAAGCCTCTGTTACGAAGTGCCGAGGCTGAGAAGGAGATGCAGACCATGAAGGAGGAGTTCGCTCGACTCAGAGAGGAGTTGGCAAAGTCAGAGGCCAGGAGGAAGGAGCTGGAGGAGAAGATGGTCATGCTTGTGCAGGAGAAGAATGACCTTTACCTTCAAATACAAGCAGTATGTAAACACTTGTGGGACAAAGTGGTCTGCTTGTATTGATTTTGTTCTGCCTGATTTAAAGATCAGATTAAATTAAAAGATGATCAATAATGAGGTAAGATAAGAAGTAGTGTAATTGATCACTGCAGGGAAACTGGAGGAGCAGACCGGCCATGATGTTAAACTTCAAGCAAATAATTCTTATAACAGCGTTACGATGTATTAACATCTAAGGTTTGTGGTGTTGGTGCACAGATAAAAGCCCACTGCTACTGCTGTGGTAATCCTTATTAATGCAAGAAAAAGTGAAGTAAAAGAAATGCTGGTCTCTTTCTTTCAAACGTGAAGCTCAGTCAGTGCACACGATTTATTTAAGTACTGTGAGTTCACGTACACGGGCTGTGATGCTCGAGGAAACGAAGAGCACGATTTCTCTATGCTGTGGAGAATAAGTTCACTAGAATCACCATCCTCTGAAATTAGAGCTCATGTCAGCACTTCTAGCAGAGTGAATGGACAATGTGGTAAAACAAGACTGACCCCTGTGCAGAAATGATCTTCCATCTATTAAGGAAGCGTTAAATAAGAGGAAAAATGAGCTGACAGGACGTTAATCTGAGCACTTTGAAGAAATAAAATGTGGAGGGACTGCTCGAACACGTCACTGGAACATTTCTGTGGCCTAATTATTGAACTGCCACCTGCTCCATGTAACTTTCAGAGGGAATTCATCAGTTTGAATCGACACACTGTTCGGATCTGACACAGAGCTCGTCCAGATCACTTCTGTCCCACTTCCTGGACATATGTCTGAGCGCTTCCTCTAACGTCTGCTTCAGCTCTGCTGGGATGAAGACAGACACAGGAAATATTTACCAAATGCTCATTTAGGAGCTTAGGAATAATCTCATTGTTTTATAATGATAAATTTTGATTATATGAGTTTGATTTAGTTCTTCTTCTTTTTTACTTTGACCAAGCTTTCTTAGTCTGTTTTTTTTGTTTTTTGTTTTTACTGAGCTTTTTTCTGTTTATTGTTTTTCCTATTTTTGGCTGCTCCAACACAGTGATTAAAGTATTTCTTATCTTACTATTTAAGTACAGCTTGTAGTATTCCATTTAAAAGTTTTCTTTATACCATGACAGAGAAAAGGAAATGGCATGCTTCTGCACTGTCAGCAGGCAGCTCAACTACCCTTAAAGGAAAATAGATGCCAAGCAGAACTCAGATCCCTGTGCAAAAACATGAAATAAGAATATGTGTCCAAACTTTAGGAAAAGAATAACCATCATCTGAGGGTAAATTTAAAATGTACTGCACTATAACAGTCATTGTGTCCTGGTTCCTCAGGAGAGGGAGAACCTGTGTGATGCTGAGGAAAGGTGTGAAGGCTTGATAAAGAGCAAGATCCACCTGGAGGCCAAAGCCAAAGAATTCTCCGAGAGGCTGGAGGAAGAGGAGGAGATCAACGCTGAAATCACCACCAAGAAGAGGAAGCTGGAGGACGAATGTTCTGAGCTCAAGCGGGACATAGACGACCTGGAACTTACCATCACCAAAGTGGAGAAGGAGAAATATGCCACAGAAAATAAGGTGCTGCTGATGATTTCTGTTGTCCGAACTTTTAAAGCTTTTTGTTTTTAACAAACTTGCAAATAAATGTTTCTTTCCTTAGGTTAAGAATTTGATAGAGGAGTTAACGACTCTTGAGGAAAACCTGTTGAAGTCCTCAAAGGAGATGAAAGCTTTGCAGGAGGCGCACCAGCAGACTTTAGACGACCTCCAGGCAGAGGAGGACAAAGTCAGTTCTCTAATGAAGACAAAGACTAAGTTGGAGCAACAGGTTGATGATGTAAGTATAAACAGACTCGGTGCTTCTTAAGCTGAAGCCAGAAGCTTAACTTGTAAGTTCAGCTGCAGACTTAGTGATGTAAACATCTTCTGCAGCTGGAGGGATTGGTGGAGCAGGAGAAGAAGTTGCGTGCTGACTTGGAGAGATCCAGAAGGAAACTGGAGGGAGATCTGAAGCTGTCCCATGAAGCCATCATGGACCTGGAGAATGAAAGGCAGGAGGCAGAGGAACAACTGAAAAAGTGAGTCAATAAATAGATCACTCAAAAAAAGATTTCTTTAAGTAACCTCTCTGAATCTTTTTCCAAGCAATGAATCCGAGCTGTTACCCCCTAATCTCAGTGCAGTGCACGTCCAGACTAAAGCTTTTTATTCCTCTTTATCTAAACCTGAACTTTTGCTGTTTTACCTCCTAAACCACAGAGTGAATCCACATCCAACTATCCCTGTTTCTTATTTGAAATGTAAGCTTAATCGTAGCACCTTGTTGTATTGAGCGCACACAGCAGGCAGCAAAGCAGCAGATTTAATAATGAACAAAAGGTGCTTTTCATTACAAGCAGGAAGAGTTCAAAAAGACAAATATCCAGACAATCGACAAGGTCGCAGAATTATCACAGAGGCACAAAAGTGAGGGAAAACACACACAGGTGGAAACAACTGGAGACACAACAGGGTTTTAAATACTGTCAAAAAAAAATATTTACATTAAAATTTACATTAAATTACGTTAAAATTCCACACCATCACACACTTATCAAGGTTTTGAAAAAATAAGATGGCAATGATGGCTCCAGCCATCTTTTATATACAGTCTGTGGTCTGTAGCAATGAAGCTTTGATCTTATAAATTGAGTTAAATATTATCCGAACCTGAAATCATTCTCTTCTCAGGAAGGACTTTGAAATCAGCAGCCTGCAGAGCAAAATTGA
>VOQK01000538.1:20685-44153 GCA_015052645.1 Benitochromis conjunctus | reverse complement strand
TTCACTTTAAGACGTTTTTATAATAAATGTTCTGTTTCTCCACAGAAATGCTCCTCATAACAACAAACCCATATGACTTCCCCGTGATCAGTCAGGGGCAGATCTCTGTGACCAGCATCAATGACAAAGAAGAGCTGGTGGCCACAGATGTGAGTCAGCTCTTCAGTTCTAATTATTTGCGAGGACATACACATTTAAACTTTAGCTCATTACTTGTCATGCTTCACAGACTGCTATTGACATCCTGGGCTTCAGCAGTGAAGAAAAAGTCTCCATCTACAAACTGACTGGCGCTGTGATGCATTATGGGAACATGAAGTTCAAGCAGAAGCAGCGTGAGGAGCAGGCCGAGCCCGATGGCACTGAGGGTGAGTCCTTCTGCTTTTTTCATTATCAATAAACACACTATGAATGTCTTTATGTCACAGAAGTCCTTTTGTCTCTCAGTGGCAGACAAAGTGGCCTTCCTCATGGGGCTGAACTCTGCTGACCTGCTGAAAGGACTGTGCTACCCCAGAGTGAAGGTGGGGAATGAATATGTCACCAAAGGCCAAACAGTCCCTCAGGTACAGTAACAGCATAAAGAGCGACAGCTTGGCCTCATAGTTTAAATTAGTGCACCAGAGGGGAGGGAATGATGCAACCCTTCTCACATCAGCTGGAAAACAAATCCTGTGATCAGAGTCAGATCTGTGTGTGAAGCGCATGAATGTTTGATAAGAACTGTCATCTCCAAGGACTCCAACATAAAACCAATGACAAAAATAAAATAGAAAATCATTTAAAAGAATGTAAAGCTGATAGTACAGAGAGTTCTAAAGGACTTAAATTAGATGAGTCCTAGTAGGTGCTGGTAAAACGTTTACTGGTTCCTATTATTCCACATAATCAGGGAGATTTGGTGTGTCGTGTTCCCTGTGAAGTTCGTTTCCACTACTTTGGTGAATCAGGGATGAGCTTCAGAGCTTCTAAAACATTTGTTTTGGCAGTTAGAGTTGTCTGCCTCACCTGTTAGGCCCCAAGGTGGAATTAAACACACTGATAAGATTTTCCAGTCTAAGATAAATAGCAACTAATAATTGCAACAGTTGTACTAACTAGACTGTCAAGGTCTCACATTTCTCTGTTGTCTAAGAAATACATAATGCTCACTGTTAATGTGGATTCAAGAGCTTAGACAAAATACATCTTCCTGCATTTGTTTACTTAGCTACCTTTCTATATACATGCAAAATAGCAAGAAAAGAAGAGAAGCACAGGTGAGATTGGCTGTTAATTCACTAAAGTCTCAAAGTTTGATTAAAAACAACATTAATTGGTCTTTGCTTTTCTTTCTGAGGCTGACATTCAAGTTAATCAGCACCTGTCAAAGAATGAGTCTGTATGAAGGAACTCAAAATATGCTTCTTTCAAACAATATAAACAATTCCTTTAAAGTCCAGCAACATTGACGTCATTGCCATGTATTAAAATGTCCATCAACATAATGTCATAAATTGATGTTAGTGTCATGCTAAACAGTGGCTGGAGACCACAGCACAAAGTTATTGCAGCCTTGTATAATGAATTTAAAGCGTCAGTAAGACAGAGTCGGTCTGTGATTGAATATCAGCTTGGAATTTTTATGCAATCTGTTTGTGGTAATTTGGTAATTAACTACGATAAATGTGCAAAAATATCAAAGTTTATGTGTATGTGGACAACAACAGACAATTACATTCAGAGTCAAGCCAGAAAATCATAGTTCTGAAACAGAAATTCCTCCATAAATAGTGACATATTTGCTGCAGCACAGATATTTAACTGCAAAATGGCATAGGCGCTCAGCAACCTTGGTGTTATATAAGAATATAACCATAATACACATTAAAGAAGAGTGGCACTCATTAGTGCAGACTGACTCAGACTAATTGGAACATTTGCCAGTCTGTCTGCATTGACGGATTTTTTAACCATTTCCAAACTTTCACCAAGCTGTGTGGGAGTGAATGCACTCAGTCAGAGTTTGTTGAGGGTGTTGAACGCACGCCCTCTGGATGACCACTTGGTCACTACAACTGTTTGTAATCAGTTGCCAAATCTGAAAAAAATGAGATGCAATCACCTGGCAACTATTGATTTTTCCTAGTCAGTAGGAGGTTGCCAACCTATTTGGTTTCCTCTAGTTTTCCTCTACACTGAGCTAACAGTTCTTACACTATATTGTAAATGGTCCTTATTAATAGACACATACAAATTCATCATCTGGCAAAAACTATACTCAAAAAAATGTTTTTTGGATTTACTTTAAAAAGTGATTCCACACAAATGTGTTTGGGTTTACTTAAGTTATTTGTGTTATTTCAGTGAAATATTGTATATTTGCAGGTTAACTCAATGGATTTTCATCCAGGTCAAATTAATACTAATTTAGTCGGTTCCTTAGGAGGATTCTTTAAAACCAACATTAGTGAAATTTCATTTTTTGAGTGTACAAAATCATTTGGCGCTAATGTCAGTGTCACCTTAATGAACTGGCTCACTAGCCTGAACATTATTAAAGACTGGATAAAGTGCAAGAAGCCCAAATTACCTTGGTATACTTTCTTATACAGCCTTTAGCTATCTGTAATTATATTTTTTGTTGTTCCCACACAGTATTTTCTTACTCACTGTGTATCATTAAAATCTCCCAAAAGGTCGCCAATGCAGTCAGTGCACTGGCCAAATCCGTCTATGAGAAGATGTTCTTATGGATGGTGATTCGAATCAATGAGATGTTGGACACAAAGCAGCCGAGGCAGTTCTTCATCGGCGTGTTGGACATTGCCGGATTTGAAATATTTGATGTAAGTTTGGACTCTCCATTGATGGTTTTTGGCAGTCAAATATACTCTTTTCTATTTGACAAATTCTGGGTTATTGTTGAAGTTCAACAGCATGGAGCAACTCTGCATTAACTTTACCAATGAGAAGCTGCAACAGTTTTTCAACCATCACATGTTCGTGCTGGAACAAGAAGAATACAAAAAGGAGGGAATTGACTGGGAGTTTATTGACTTTGGTATGGACCTGGCAGCCTGCATTGAGCTCATTGAAAAGGTGGGTTAAACATTTTGACTATAAATGCATCAGACCTCATTTTGGACACCGTATCTCATGTGTTTCCATTATGTATTCAACAGCCAATGGGCATCTTCTCCATCCTTGAAGAGGAGTGTATGTTCCCCAAGGCCTCAGATGCATCTTTTAAGAACAAACTCTATGACCAGCATCTTGGCAAAACAAGTGCTTTCCAGAAACCAAAGGTTGTCAAAGGCAAACCCGAGGCGCACTTCTCCTTGGTGCACTATGCTGGCACCGTGGATTACAACATCAGCGGCTGGCTGGAGAAGAACAAAGACCCACTGAACGAGTCGGTGGTGCAGCTGTACCAGAAGTCATCAATGAAACTGTTGTCATACTTGTATGCCTCTTTTTCCAGTGCAGAAGCAGGTGCACTATATTTACCTTCACACACAGAAAAAAACATTCTGAATCTAAAATTCGGTGGGAACTTTAAACCTTAGAAATGCAAACTAATGTTTCTGTTCTTTCTTTGCAGAATCAGGTGGTGATGCTGGAGGAGGCAAAGGTGGAAAGAAGGGAGGAAAGAAGAAGGGAGGCTCATTTCAGACAGTGTCTGCTGTTTTCAGGGTACAGAAGTGATAATCATCTTTTTAAAAAATCACTTTCATTACACTGTTTTGATTGTTAGAGGTGGTGTACCTCCAATAAGCTACACCATTTGAATACTAATGACTTGTTGGGTTGATCTTTGAGAAAAGCTTGTTCCCAAAGAAAGTGTCCATAATCTTGTTAAAGCCTCATTGTGTTTACTTTGGTAGCTGTTTTATGTGTGCCCGGTGTGAATGCTGAACTGTATTGATTTTGGATTATTTGCACCTTCATTCTAAATGTGTGATAACCTCAGAGATCTGGTAATTGTTCTTCTGCAGGAAAATCTCGGAAAGCTAATGACTAACCTGAGGAGCACACATCCTCACTTTGTGAGATGCCTGATTCCAAATGAGATTAAAAAACCAGGTACACCTGAAAGAAAAAGCTTATTTAAGACAAAAATAATACAAATTACTATCTGATTATTATAATCTGTTGTGCCAACTTCACTGCAGGTGTCATGGACAACCACTTGGTCATTCACCAGCTGCGCTGTAACGGTGTGCTGGAGGGCATCAGGATCTGCAGGAAAGGATTCCCCAGCAGGATCCTTTATGCCGACTTCAAGCAGCGGTCGGCACTGATTTCAATTCAAAAACAGCTAATAATGAGCTTTTAACTAAATCTTTAGAGTTTATGATTGCTCACATTTACCCCACATCCAACAGATACAGAATCCTGAACGCCAGTGCCATCCCAGAGGGACAGTTCATCGATGGAAAGAAGGCTTCTGAGAAGCTTCTTGGTTCGATTGACATTGACCACACGCAGTACCGGTTTGGTGCCACAAAGGTATTTGTCCAGAGTGCTGTGAAGTTCTAAAAGCAAACTGATCTGTTCATAGGCCATATTGTTGCAGGTGTTCTTTAAAGCTGGCTTACTCGGCACTCTAGAGGAGCTGCGAGATGAAAAGCTGGCCTCTCTTGTGACCCAGACTCAAGCTTTGTGTCGTGGCTATCTGATGAGAAAAGAATTCTCCAAATTAATCGCACAAAGGTCGGCCCATCATTACAAATACTCCTCAGTATTCCTAAAAAAAATACCAATGCAGGGACTAAAAGCTTTATGTTTTTCAGAGACTGCATTTGGATTCTCCAGTATAACCTGCGCTCGTTCATGAATGTCAAACACTGGCCATGGATGAAGCTGTTCTTTAAAATAAAGCCACTTCTAAAAAGCGCAGCAACTGAAAAGGAAATGGCAACAATGAAAGAAGACTTCATCAAGTGTAAAGATGATCTGGCAAAGTCAGAGGCCAAGAGGAAGGAGCTCGAAGAGAAAATGGTTTCTCTGTTGCAGGAGAAGAATAACCTCCTCCTGCAAGTGCAAGCTGTAAGTGTCAAATAACACTGAGTCAGTCAAATCAGAGTTCAAGCACTCATTATTAATGTTGGTATATCGTTTCATTTTCTCAGGACTCTGAAAATCTTTGTGATGCAGAGGAGAGATGCGAAGGTTTGATCAAAAGCAAAATTCAGCTGGAGGCCAAACTCAAAGAGGTTTCGGAGAGGCTGGAGGACGAAGAGGAGATGAACGCAGAGCTGACCGCCAAGAAGCGGAAGCTCGAGGACGAATGTTCTGAGCTTAAAAAAGACATAGATGACCTCGAGCTTACGCTGGCTAAAGTTGAGAAGGAGAAACATGCTACCGAAAACAAGGTTTGTGATTTTTAATGATTTTTAGTTTGAAGACGGCTTGCTTGGTAACAGGACCAATCTTTTATGGATTGTTTTACATGAAGCGTTGTCATTTTTGATGTTGTATACTTTCAAATACTTTTGCATGAAATATGAAAACCTGATCAAAGTTAATGGCAGTTTATGTAGAAAAGCCCACAAGTTGGTGGATTTATTTTACACAGTCTGTACAATACATGAGTGGTATCAGTATAATGGTTTTTACCATGCCTTTTCTGCTTTCATATAGATCAAGATTACCCAAAACAACAAGACAGCCATGCTTGGAGCTCTGCGTACTTAGACGCCACGATTGCTAAGAGCTAAATGATAACGTTTGCATGTTAGCAGCTGCTTTTTAGGTCCCAACTTTTTAGGTCTTCTACAAGCAAGTCTCACCTTGTGAACATCTTAGATCTAATCTGAAGGCAGATTTTTAAAAAGTTTGCATACTATGACCCAAATTTGATACATTTGACTTTTATTCAATATAACTCAAAGTGCGTGACTGAGCACAGGAACTCATCAGAAAAGGAAAGAGTTTAAACCTGAAGCGTTGTTTCACAGATATCACCCCCCTGGTGGCCATTAAAAAGAATGCAGGTTTAAGGCACCTGTGCTGACTTTACTTTTCAGACCCAGAAGTTTATGTCCATCCTTCACCGTCTATAAGTCATGTGACAAAAATCCATCTACTCTTTCAGTCTAGGAGGACTCACTCATTGTGTGCTCTAGGATTCTTTTCTATTTCTACTCTGTTGTTCATAACAATGACCTATGACCTTTTTCAGGTTAAAAACCTAATGGAGGAGCTGGCTGGTCAGGATGAAAACATGACCAAACTCAGCAAGGAGAAGAAAGCCCTCCAAGAGGCTCATCAGCAAACACTGGATGACCTTCAAGCAGAGGAGGACAAAGTCAACACTCTGACCAAAGCCAAGTCTAAGCTGGAGCAGCAAGTGGATGACGTGAGCTGGTGTGACTACATTCAGACCCTGGTGTTGCTAAATGTCTCAATTAATTTTGTGCAATTTGCTTGTAAAGCTTGAAGGTTCACTGGAGCAAGAAAAGAAGATCCGCATGGACCTGGAAAGAGCCAAGCGGAAGCTGGAGGGGGATCTGAAGCTGGCGCAGGAATCCCTAATGGACCTGGAAAATGACAAACAACAAGCTGAGGAGAAAATTAAGAAGTAAGCTTTTGCAGTGATTTTGTGTTCAAGTGGAAACGAACTGATTAAATATTTCATATCTTCTTGTCTTCACAGAAAGGAGTTTGAAAACAGCCAGCTGCTCAGCAAAATTTCAGACGAGCAAGCTATAAACAACCAGCTCCAGAAGAAAATCAAGGAGCTCCATGTAACCAGAGTTAATGCATAAATTAAAAACACTAATAGAAATGAACTGTTTAACTCTTGGTGATGTCGTGTGTTGTGTTTTTCTGCTTTCAGGCTCGCATTGAAGAATTGGAGGAAGAAGTTGAGGCCGAGCGGGCGGTCCGAGCCAAGATCGAGAAGCAGAGGTCTGACCTCACCAGGGAGCTCGATGAGGTCAGCGAGAGGCTGGAGGAGGCCGGAGGAGCCACCGCCGCCCAGATCGAGATGAACAAGAAGCACGAGGCTGAGTTCCTCAAACTGCGGCGCAACCTGGAGGAGTCCACGCTGCACCACGAGGCCACGACCGCAACTCTGCGCAAGAAGCAGGCGGATAGCATGGCCGAACTCGGTGAGCAGATCGACAACCTCCAACGAATCAAGCAGAAGCTGGAGAAGGAGAAGAGTGAACTGAAGATGGAGATTGACGATCTTGCCAGCAATATGGAAACTGTTGCAAAAGCAAAGGTGATGTTGAACTCCACTTTTTCATCCTGAGGCTTTGCTAGAGTAGTTAAACCACAGTTTTGAGGATATTTTGCTTATTCTTCTAATTCTTATGCTTCACTCTGATGGATGGCAGGTGGGTGGGACTTCTGAGAGTATCATGTTAGGTATATTCAGTCTCGTCGACGTCATATGGAGAAGAAAAGTAGAAAAAAACTTCCTGAAATAGAACATTTAGGACACCCTGAAGCGTGACCTCGATTTAAAACTGTGCTTTTAAGAATATATATATGAAAATAAGAATAAAGCACATTATAATTCCATCTTAATTAGTTTTAGTGTGACAAGAGGAACAGATTTAACAGCTTAAATATCTCATTTGTGTTCATTTATATTCTCGCAGGTCAACCTGGAGAAGATGTGTCGCTCACTCGAAGATCAACTCATGGAGCTGAAAACCAAAAACGATGAAAATATGCGGCAAATCTCCGACCTCAGCAATCAGCGAGCCCGCTTTCAGACTGAGAACGGTAATTCTTCTTTTTATTGGAGTCGATAAAATGACAGACCCTTAATTAGAAAGTGTTCTTTTCTTCTTTGGCTGCTGTAGCCGAATTATCCCAACAAATGGAAGAGAGAGAAAGTCTCATCTCCCAACTGACGAGAGGCAAACAGGGATTCACAACACAGATTGATGAGTTGAAACGACTGATTGAGGAGGAAACGAAGGTAATCAGCGCCCACACCTGCAAACAGCTGGTTTACTGTATTTTCATGCATGGCGTTTCATATTGATGTGTTCCTCTGCAGGCAAAGAACGCCCTGGCTCACAGTCTGCAGTCAGCTCGCCACGACTGCGATCTCCTTCGGGAGCAGTACGAGGAGGAGCAGGAGGCCAAAGCCGAGCTGCAGCGCTGTTTGTCTAAGGCGAACTCGGAGGTGGCCCTCTGGAGGAACAAATATGAGACTGATGCCATCCAACGCACCGAAGAGCTCGAGGAGGCAAAGTAATTAAACAATGAGAACGGATCAGTGCATCATGCTTTAACTAAATATCACTCATTTTTAAGCACTTTGATATAATAATGAGTAAACGAGTAATTACACATTACTATTCATCATTTATTTTGCTTACAACAAAGCACAACACTTAATTTTCCACATCTGTGATTTCCTAATAATCTTCTAATGCATCTTTATAACAAGAAAGGAAAAAAAGATTTGATTTAGAAAAGCAGAGAAAAACATGAACCCTGCGTGAACCTGGATTTAGGTCCTAGCTGGAGCTCCTGACCTCACCTGACCTTATCTGGCTGGACCACAGTTATTTAAAAAGTCAGAAAGATTTGAACTAATTTATGACGCTGTTATATTATTTGTGATATCTGCAACGTTTCCTCCATCCATGACAGATTTTCTAAAATGCTCTCATGTAATTGTGGTTTTCAACCATTTTTCAGGGAAAAGCCTAAAAGACCTGTTAGATGTGATTCATTGTAAAATATTACAATTAGAAGTGGAGACAATAAAATCAAAATGTTAAAAAACATACACGACCCCATAAAACTTCCCATTATCCTCACCAAGCCAGTGGGCCAATTCCTGTAACAATATGAGGCTACGATTAATATTTGACTCCTCTCCTTCACTCGAGGGAAAGGATTAGAAAGACTGAAAAAGGGTTAAAAGAAGAAGAAAACCTTTTTTAATACAAAGGTAAGAAGTGAGTGAGACTAAAATTGGAGCTTTCAGGTAAAGTCTGGGCTGTAGCATTTTGGAACAGCTGCAAATATTTGATTGGTTGCAGTAAAGTCGAGTGAGTCTAGTCTAGATGAGAGAAAAATATGGCGGTGTTAAAAGTGCTGAGGAGGAATTATTTTATGCTCATGGCTGGATGGCCTCGCCCCATCTTTACCCGTGAGTTCAACTTTCTGCCACCTGACAGGAGGATCCTGGGTTTGAACCCAGAGTTGCTCTGCGAGCTTTGGTTTCTTAGTTAATGCTGCCTAATCTCGTGACATCCTGGACACTCACAGATGACATTCATAATCTGCAGTAGTTTGCTTCCTTGTTAAATAAAGGCTGAAAAAAAATGACATCCTAAAACATCGGCACAGCACACGAACAAAAAACTAAGACTCTTTTGGATTTGAAACAAGCGGTTTTACTCATGACAGGAAAAGGCTTGCCCAGCGTCTGCAAGAGGCTGAAGAACAAATCGAGGCGGTGAACTCAAAGTGCGCCTCTCTGGAGAAAACTAAACAGCGGCTTCAGAATGAAATGGAGGACCTGATGGTGGATGTGGAACGATCCAACAGCTTAGCTGCTACACTAGACAAGAAGCAGAGAAACTTTGACAAGGTATTATTTTATTATATTAATTATCACACACACATTAGACCATTAATTCTGACCAGCGAATGTCTCACTGAGCTCAGATTCTGGCTGAGTGGAAGCAGAAGTACGAGGAGTCTCAGGCTGAGCTCGAGGGAACTCAGAAAGAAAGTCGATCTCTGAGCACTGAGCTCTTCAAACTGAAGAACTCATATGAGGAAGCCTTGGATCATCTGGAGACGCTGAAGAGGGAGAATAAAAACCTGCAGCGTGAGTCGGATCAGAATGTTTTGTGTGGATCAACAACTTAAATCAGTTGTTTCGAAAATTTCTTGCAATCCTGACTTTTCAACACACAGAGGAGATCTCAGACTTAACAGAACAACTTGGGGAGAACGGAAAGACGATTCACGAGCTCGACAAGTTCAAGAAGCAGGTGGAAACGGAGAAATGTGACATGCAGGCTGCGCTGGAAGAAGCTGAGGTATAACTCAAAAGGAAGTGAGGAAAATCAGCAAAATACTGCATTCTTAGCATTACAGTGTGAAACGCAGCCGAAATGTTTTTAAGGCTTCGCTGGAGCAGGAGGAGTCGAAGATCCTGCATGTACAGATGGAGCTGAACCAGGTGAAGGCTGAAGTTGACCGGAAATCGGTGGAGAAAGACGAGGAGATCGACCAGATGAAGAGGAACCACCAGAGAGTGTTGGATTCCATGCAGGCCACTCTGGACGCCGAGGTCCACAGCAGGAATGACGCGCTGAGGGTAAAGAAGAAGATGGAGGGAGACCTGAACGAGATGGAGATCCAGCTGAACCACGCTAACAGGCAGGCGGCCGAGGCTCAGAAACACCTGAGGAACATTCAGGGGCAACTCAAGGTACAAGCACACATTAATGCTTTTATGCCATTAGTTTTTTTTCATGGAAAACCTTAAAAACCGGTTGAAATACTGAAAATGTTTTTGTATAAATGAAAAAGAGACAGATGTGGAAGATGAAAGTGGAGTGACAAGATCAAAGAGTAGAACAGACAACAGAGGTGATTGAGGTCTAAAGGTCAAAGACTCCAGGGGGTAGGCAAGTGTTAGCGTTATCCAGGAACGACAAAATGTTGAAGGCAAAGGATTCAAATAAGTGAGTCTTTCTCAATATTCCATTTGACTCAAATGGCACTTAATACTAAGGATCCAGTCACACTGGATTAGAGATGCTGAGGCTCGATTGCTGTCAGTCAGTGAAACTGGTCATAAAGAGTTCTTCGGGTGTTGTACTAAAAGCTTCCTTGTGATTTCTTCGGTTGCTTTGGCTGTATGACAGGTTGTCATGGCAACCGGCCCTTTGCACGGAAGGCGCCAAACACCCCCAAAACTGCTTGCCAAGCCGCAGTGAACCTGTAAAAAGTCGTGCCCTACCATTGCACGTGTTTCAAAAGGTGCAGCTTTTGCTTTGAAGTGAACGGTTTCTGTTATGTGTCGCACCTTTTCAGAGTTCAGAGAGTAAATCGCGAGTCTTTGCACATAAGTTCCATGCAAACTACAGCCAGCCGCAGCAATCAGAAGGGCATTTTTGCTGTAGAATCATCTTAGCAAGCAGTTTCACCTCAAGCAACCACTCACCAACCAGTCTGAGAATGAACATTTATCCCTAGAGACCGAAGCTTACCAGAAGGTTGCCGACGGGTCTCTATGCCTGTGTGACTGAAGCTTGAAGAGCCAAAAATTAGAAAAGGGCACAATTTTAGCTCAGGCCAAATGGAGAAACCCAGATTCGATTCGAGACCCTTTGCGTGGGTCTTCATCGCCCTTTCTCTCTGTCACCTTTTAACTACAAACAAAACCTAATAAGAGCGACAAAAGCCCAAAATAATGAAAAATGACAAGAAAATTCTTTCTCAGATTAACATGAAATACAAATGTTAACATGAAATGTCTCTCCATCTTGTTTGTTTTTACTGTTACACTTAAGCTCCTTTAATTATCATGAGCTTTTTTTGATTTAAAGACACCCTGATGGAAGATTGGTGCCACTAAATGTTTATCTTACCGAACCTGGATTTCAATTTAGTTCACATAGAAACCTGTCTCATACGAATAGGAAGCTAAATTAGCTTAGCTTATAACCAAGCTGTTCACTGTTCACTGTAAATTGTGACCTGATGCTCATGTTAGACAAGTGTTGGTCTGTGAGATGTCTCCGGTGGGCAAAGACAAATTAACTGGACGCTCACCTGAATGGATTTCCAGGATGCCCAAATCCACCTGGATGAATCTGTGAGAGGACAGGAAGATATGAAGGAACAAGTAGCCGTGATGGAGCGCAGAACGGCCTTGATGCAGGCCGAGATTGAAGAGCTTCGAGCTGCTGTGGAGCAGACGGAACGGAGTCGAAAAGTGGCTGAACAGGAACTGATTGATGCAAGCGAGCGTGCAGGACTTCTGCATTCTCAGGTAGGCTGCTTACCTGTTCAACAACCCATTCTGACCTGCAGAATTTACAGGTCAGCCTTTTTTTTTTAATTAATTATCTGTTGCAGAACACAAGCCTCCTAAATACCAAGAAGAAGTTTGAGGTGGATGTAACTCAGCTTCACTGTGAAATAGAAGAAGCTGTTCAAGAGGCCAGGAATGCCGAGGAGAAGGCTAAGAAAGCCATTACTGATGTAAGGCACTCTTACAGGGCTTTTAATTTAGTTATCACACATTTGATTATAATAAAGATGTGATGTGCTCATGGTTCGGTGTCTCTAGGCTGCCATGATGGCAGAGGAGCTGAAAAAAGAGCAGGACACCAGCGCTCACCTGGAGAGGATGAAGAAGAACCTGGAGGTGACGGTGAAAGACCTTCAGCACCGCTTGGATGAGGCTGAAAACTTGGCCATGAAGGGTGGAAAGAAGCAGCTTCAGAAATTGGAGGCCAGGGTGTGTATGGCTATGAAATTACACTTTAACAGTGGAAGCAAAATTCCATTAACGTGCTTTATTTCTAGAATTCCAGTTAATTTATAAGAATCTGCATCAAAAAATGCAAGTTACTAAATGTCAGGACACTTGTATTCTTATAACACATTTAAAAATGATACTGAAACAGGTTTGAGGTGTAGTAGGTGGTCTAACAACCCTTTATCCTACACACTCTTTAGAGTGAAAAAAATCTTAGGTAAGTTCTTAGCAGGTCTTAAAATGAGACAAATTCAACCACAGATGAACAACAACTAATTATGTAATGCACTGTGTCTGTATTTATTTAAAATTAATTAAACAATCCAAAATTTGAAGCAGTATGTAAGAAAACTAAATATGCCCTTACTGTTTCCACAGGAATTAAGGGGGAAAGTAGCAGCCCTGTGCTGGGCATCTGAGGTTGTATTTAATTCATTAACATTTTTTATATACCGACAGGCAAAACCTCAGACAGGGTGCACTTTCGTTTTCACATGCGCGTACTGAGCATCAACCTGTGCTGGTTGTAAACATTTTTACACATATTCACTTCAATCAAAGCCCTACGGAAAAACTTCATGTGCTCACTGTCACATTAAAATCCACTTCCTCACGTCCTCAGGTCCGCGAGCTGGAGAACGAGCTCGAAGCCGAGCAAAAACGTTCAACCGAGGCCATCAAAGGAGTCCGAAAATATGAGAGGAAAATCAAAGAGTTAACCTATCAGGTGAGGTTAGCAGGTGATTTTAGCAGTTAAGCAAATGAAAATGGATATTTGGCTTTTCTTGTCTCTCCTGTTTGTAAGAGATGCTTATGTTGTACTTTTTTCAGTCCGAGGAAGACAAGAAAAACAACATTCGGCTGCAGGACTTGGTGGACAAACTCCAGAGCAAGATGAAAGCCTACAAGCGACAAGCTGAAGAAGCTGTGAGTGAATCGCTGTCGGCACAAATGTATTCAGAGATACAGTGAAGTGTCAGAGCGCCGTCACACTGAAAACAATTGTTCCCCAGGAGGAGCAGGCCAACGTGCACATGGCCAGATTCAGGAAGGTTCAGCATGAGCTGGAGGAGGCCGAGGAGAGGGCTGACATGGCCGAATCTCTGGCCAACAAGATGAGAGCCAGGAGCCGTGAAATAGGCTCGAAGGTACTGCACTCGATGTAGACTGTAGCTGCAAGTGTTTAGAGGTTCCTCTGAAAGAATAACGGGCATACACTGACCACCATATTAGGTTTATGGCAGAAATATGACAGAAGACAGCACTCAGGAAAATAACAGCTGTGTGTTTGCTTATCAATGGTGTGGACGTCTTTTTAAAATTCATTGTTTTTTGCATCAATGTGTTTGTTTTTCAGGCCCAGGAGGGACAGGGCGAGTAGCAGACTGCACTTCAACAATGCAGATTTATAAAAGTTAATAGATTCTCACATTAATATCATAGCATGTTAACACTTATTAAAATAAACAAGGCTTAACGAGTGGCATAAATTCTCTAGATGCTTTAACTTGAAATATTAATGTCCCAAAGTAATTAAGCGCCTTATTTAACACTTATAACTTCTCACACAACCACAGCGCCATAGTTAATGACTTCAACTGAAGGGGACACCTGTGGGATTGATTATATAACATAAACATCACTTCATTTAATTGCCGGCATGAAAATAGAGATTAGAGATTTTAGAAAATCTCCTGTTTTCTAAAGGTCAACAGATGCTTTCATTAATTACAATCAACACTAACACTTGTAACTTTACACATTTGAAGCTTATAAGATGCCACTCAGACATTTAGGATACAGTCTTAAGCTTGGCTTAGTGTGATGTTTGCTTCATGTGTTTTCAGGAGTCTTTGTGTCAAGATTATTAGATTTTATGGGTCAGCTAAACCTGATTGCATTTCTGCTGGATTAAATTTGTGTCACAGTTAAAGAAAAAAGGGGAAAGGCTTTGATGCTGTTTTGCTCCATGTACCAACTTAATTCTTACAACATTTACACAAAAACGATCTTTCTCTGGCAGTAACTGCAGAAACAAGAATGAAAAGCTAACTAGTCGTCCGCAGATGTTTCCCTGTTTTTAGCAACATCGTTTCTTTACTCTAGCACATAAAGTTTGCCTGGATGTGCGCACATTTGCTCTTGTCTTTCAAATGCCTTTAAGTAACCATTAATATTGACTGTGTGCAGAATGGAGGTTGGAAGATGCTTTTATGAATTATTAATTACAAACTATTTGGCAACAGTTTTCCCACCTTTCTATCAGGGATCAACATTTTGCTCCTGGGCTCACTTTTCAGTTTCCTTTCATCATTTTGGGGAGAAAAGTGAACCAGAGTGCGATGATTTAATTTATATATAGAAGTTATTTTATAACTTCTCAGGACGGCAAATGATAACACACAATAAAAAAAAAAATCTGCAGTGAAAAGATTGAGCTTTTTTTTTCTTTGCTATTTTGACACAAATGGCATCCTGTAGAATTTCAGCAGCACAATGCTAATCTGCACCAAGCAGCTCGTTTTAACAGTAGATGCAGATGTTCAGTGTCCATCATTTCCAGCACATGTAGTCTCTCCTTTTTGTCCCAGTGACAGCTTCGTTGTCCTTGTGTCTTTTAGTTTTAGAGCAGCATTAAACAATTATAAAATCAAACCTACTTTGTGTCATCTTTGCTCCAACTTATTTCAATCACAAGGTCTTGGTTATTATTCATTATGCATCAATAAATATTAATAACGGTAATACATTTAAGATTAAGGATTTTATTACAATTAAGGCAACACACATTCACTAACACAACACAAACACATGCAAACAAATACAGAAGATAACTGCATTGCTTAAGGTTTAAAGTCACTGTGTGTATGTATTTTTTTACCCCCCCCCCCAGTGGTAAAAAGTGATGCTGAAACACAGCAGTTCAATAACGACAAAAAAAATACCTGAAATGTCAATTTTTTGTCAACACATTAACATTATGAGACATTTGAGCTGTCCATTCATCATCTTCCACTTAAACAATTGACGGTAGCCGGTGGAGCTGGAGCCTATCCCAGCCTATCCCAGAGCAGGGTAAACCGGGCAAGGGCGCCAACAATTCTCACTTATGGGGAATTTACAAATCACCAACTAACCTAACCCTACTAAGTGTGTGTCTTTGGACTGTGGGAGGAATTTGTATTTGTCAGTTATTAAAATATCAAGTGCTGTCAGGATGCTGCTGCAGCAATCAGATCAACGTTATCATGGTGGTACTTAGTTACTCTGCATTTGAGCGCCACTTCCTGTTTTTTTTATCTCTGATTTTGTTCTCCACCAACTTTAGGTCATCATCTGCCAATTAATTCTTCTTTTTTCATAAAATTTTACCCACAGTGGCTTTAAATGAAAAAAACACACATTTGATTAAGAATATGCTACAAATGAGCTCAAATGAGTTTCAAAGACTCAGCATTTGATATTTTCTAAATGACCTTTAATCGCCGCTACTCTCCGCTATCTTTTGCCTGAAAATGAGAAGAACAAGAAGTTGTTAGCACTTATTGCACTGTTTAAGGTGCATTAGCTTTAGCTCATTTGATCACCTTGCTCGTGTCTCGACTCTTTGCTTTCATCTTGTTGATCTGGGACTCTGCGATGTCGGCTCGCTCTTCTGCCTCCTCCAGCTCATGCTGCACCTTCCTCAACTTAGTCAGGTAAGTGTTGGCTTGCTCTTCCTGTTAACAACCACAAATATCACTAAATCAAATTCTCCAAATTCTCCAAACATCTAACTACAACATGTTTGACAGGAAAAACACTCACAGCTTCTTCAGCCTGCCTCTTGTACGCTTTCACCTTCAGCTGGAGTTTGTCTACCAGCTCCTGCAGCCTCATCGTGTTCTTCTTGTCTTCCTCGGACTAGTTTTTGTTGACAGAAAAGAAACAGTCTCCATTTTTTTGTACATTTGTAAAACTTTTGCACTGTGAAAGTGACCAGGGTTTTTCTACCTGATAGGTGAGCTCCTTAATCCTGCGCTCAAGTTTGCGCACACCTTTCACAGACTCTGAGCCGTGTCTCTGTTCCGCTTCGAGCTCGTTCTCGAGTTCTCGCACCTGGAAGGGAGAAAATGTTTGGTCATCAGTCTTGTGTGTTTTTCAGCAACACCCTCCTCTGTCTAAAGCCGGTAAAGGATTTTACTTGGTCGGATTACCCTGGCTTCCAGTTTTTGGAGTTGCTTCTTTCCGCCTTTCATGGCCAGGTTCTCGGCCTCATCGAGGCGCTGCTGCAGGTCTTTGACAGTCGCCTCCAGGTTCTTCTTCATCCTCTCCAGATGAGCGCTGGTGTCCTGCTCTTTCTTCAACTCCTCCACCATCATGGCCGCCTGGAAAAAGAAGTAAAATATCTGTCATACTGCTGCATCTTTTAGGCTTAGAATGAGAAAAATTGACTTACATCAGTGATGGCTTTCTTGGCTTTCTCCTCAGCGTTCCTGGAGGCTTGGACACTATCATCCATCTCACTCTGAATCTGAGACAGATCCCCCTCCAGCTTCTTCCGACTGTTGAGCAGGCTGGTGTTCTGCAGGTGAGGATTTGAATTAACATAAGAGTGACAAATAATGATGATGGTTTCCAAATGAATCGAGATACCTTCATGGGACATTAAAATCATTTAAAACAGATGTCGTTTCAGAGACAAAGTGGATGCTAACTGGATGAATTTACCACCTGTAGCGCTACAACTGCTCCAATCTGAGAAAATTCTGGGAAAATTAAAAATCTGGTTTGAAAAGGTTGCCAAATATGTATTTGTCCTACAAAATCTGCTGAAAACTTATAAGTGAGAAAAAACAAAGTACTTCTGGAATACTTTTCAGTTTTGGACCCATTACTAACAGATGCAGACACAGATTTTCATCACCAAAGTTATGACCTGACAAGCTATCGGTTAGCTAGATAAATTCTCTGCAGGTTTCACTGATCTCACCTCAGGGAGAGCAGCCTGATCATCTAATATCATTTAATGTTCATTTAGCCTGCCAAATGCCTTTCATCTGATGCACATTCTTCATAAAGCACCGCAGTGCCTGGCATGAGCCCCAATGTTTTGCTCAAGCCTACCACCTACTCATGGTCAATATCTGGCTCTTTTCCTGCGAAATACTTCGCTGTGTTCACCAGATAATCTTAGATAGTGTCTCTTTGCTGAACAGCCTTAAGGTCAAGCAGGCTCATTTAATATCAGATAAAAAGAAACTATATGAAAGCAGCAAAAGCGATCCAGAATACTAAAGTTTTATCCAAGTTTTGAGCCTCTATACTAAAATAATGCTCCAGAGTATACAAGTCTGCAAGCACCTGGCCAATCTGAAAACTGCAAAGAATGAGAATGATGTTGATGATGCGTGGAAACGATACGTTTGTTAAGTTACCCTGGTGGAGGTATACTTACAGTTTTAGTAACTAGTTTACTTCTAATAAGCTGATGTTTTATTACTGCATTCACTCATTCACATCATTTCTTACCGTGACTATTATTTCAGATACCGCACATCGTGCTGGTTAACAGTTACATTTTGGTGCTTGTTTTGATTTAAGGGTGAGACTTTCTCATGTTTATGATGATATAACGTTTGTCTTCATTGTTTCCTCTTCCTGTTTCATTGATTGTTTCCGCCTGTGTCTGACCCCAACACTCATTAGTTTTCACTAATTTTCAGTTTTCATTCTGCACTGTCTGTATGAAAATGTCAGAAAATGTGCTCTTCACGTGCTTCAGCTTTGTTTCTCTAAAACACTCGACCTGAGCTGTCGCTCTGATGATCTAATCCTGGTCTCTCCCAATGAAGAGCATAACATCTTCAGCTCGGCCTTCTGTCTTTTAGTCAGTGTCACCGTCTCAAAAACATGCGTCATGCGTCAACAGGTCGTAAACCTTCCCCTTCACTCTTGCTGCTATCCTTCTGTCACAGATCACCCCAACACTCGTCCCCGCCCACCCCACCCTGCCTGGACTCTCTTCTTCACCTCTCCTGTGAGCTGTCCGTTGTGGTCATGCCATGTATTGCTAATAAAAAACAAAGTGTGCACAGGTAAAACTGGTGAATCTGAACCTGTGAGTGTAGCAGCTGCACTCTCTCGCTGGCATCCAGCAGCTCCTGCTCCGCTAGCTTGCGGCTCCTCTCGGTCTGCTCCAAAGCCGCTCGGATCTCCTCCATTTCAGCCTGCACGAGGTTGCTCCTGCGCTCCGACATGGCGACCTGCTCTTTCATGTCATCTGTGTTTCTCAGGACGTCATCGAGTTGAATCTGGACCTCCTAAACAGAAATGTTGTAAAAGGAACAATGTTTTCACTGTGAGGTAATAACGGGCTCTTCTCACTGTGTACACGTGGCCCACCTTGAGCTGAACTTGAATGTTCCTCAGCTGTTTCTGGGCCTCGGCCGCCTGCCTGTTAGCGTGGCTCAGTTGGACCTCCATCTCGTTCAGGTCTCCCTCCATCTTCTTCTTCACTCTGAGGGCGTCGTTCCTGCTCCGGACCTCAGCATCCAGATTGCTCTGCATTGTGTCGATGATTCTTTGGCTGTTCCTCTTCAGCTGTTCGATCTCCTCGTCCCTCTCGGCTAGCTTCTTGTCCACCTCAGACTTCACCTGGTTTAGCTCCAGCTGGACTCGAAGGATCTTGGATTCCTCATGCTCTAGTGAGCCCTGAACAAGGTCACGCAGTCATAATACCCAGAGATAGTAGAGTTTGTTTAAAAATACATATGAATTTATTTTGTTCTACTTACTTCTGCCTCCTCCAGAGCCGTCTGAGCCTCTAGCTTCTCCTGCTCAGCCTGTTTCTTTGATTTCTCGAGCTCGTGGATGGTTTTCCCCATCTCTCCCAGCTGCTCTGTGAGATCCATTATTTCCTCTGCAGTGACAAGGAAGTCATGATAATGATCGATATTTTACTGCATTATTAGAGATTTGTATAAAAAGAGGGACTTTGACATACGTTGCAGATTTTTATTTTCCCGTTTGAGGGTCTCCACTTGTTCCAGGCATTCTTCAAAGGCATTCCTCATCTTGAAGTTCTCCGTGCCCAACGAGCGCACCTCTTTTAGAGCTGACTCGAGCTCTGCTTGACCCTCCTCGTATTTCTGCTTCCACTCAGCAACGACCTTTTACAATAAAATGGTCATATATCAGTAAATTGTTTCACATAAATATTTCACTTTATTGTCAAAACCTGATGCTGCTTGCATATGGACACTGAAAAAAGACATCGGGTACAATACTCCTTTGGGTCTTTGTTACCAGATATCCTCTATCTGGTTTGCGAGTGTTTACCACTCTTAGAGTAATCCTCACCTGTTCCACTCCACCTTCCTCCTGCGTGACATTCTTCCTACTGAACCTCTTAGCGAATGCATCAGTCACATCAGCATGCAATTTTAGGACATCTCATGAAAACCAAACCTTGTCAAAGTTTCTCTGCTTCTTGTCCAAAGCAGCAGCAGCAGCGTTAGACCTCTCCACATCCATCATTAGGTCCTCCACCTCTCCCTGCAGCCGCTGCTTCGTCTTCTCGAGAGAGGAACACTTGGAGTTGACGGCCTCCACAGCTTCTTCTGCATCCTGCAGACGTAGGGCTAACTTCTTCCTGTAGGAGAACATCGAGTCATCATTAGATAACACTTGAAGACCCTACGGGTTTTAAAGTGAAATGAAGATTGTTCTTACTTTGCCTCCTCGAGCTCTTCGGTCCGTTGGATGGCGTCTGTTTCGTATTTGGTTCTCCATTGAGCCACCTCGCTGTTCGCTTTGGACAGACAGCGGTGCAGCTCGGCTTTGGCCTCCTGCTCCTCCTCGTACTGCTCTCTTAGCAGCTCGCAGTCGTGACGCGATGACTGCAAACTGTGTGCTAAGGCATTTTTAGCCTGAGCAGAATGAATGGGACACCATGAACACGTTAAACCGCCAAACATTGAGGCTTGTGTTTCGTCACAGCTTACCTTCACCTCCTCCTCGTGAAGCCGTTTCAGCTCCTCGATCTGCTGAATGAAGGCTTGCTTACCGCGGGTTAACTGTGACATCAGGGATTCCTTTTCTTCCAGCTGCCGAGACATCTCGGCTGGACGGGAGGTGTAAAAAGAATTAAAGCAGGTTTATCTGTGACTTTATTTGACCTCCAGTTGGATTTGTTTACTGTACTGCTTACCGTTTTCTGTCTGAAGCCGAGCTTTCTGGCTCGAAAGGTCGTTGATGAGCCTCAGATGCTCCTCCTCTTTGGTTTTTATCTCGTTCAGTTGATCTTCAAGCGATCGGCACATTTTCTCTAAATTGATCTTCAAATTTAAGAAAGCAAAAAAGCAAACCTTCCAAATCCAAATCTTTTTACATTGAAGTGAGCGTAAAATTAAGACAAGTTTAATGACCGACCTTTGCTTTGGCCACGGATTCCATATTGCTTGAAATGTCATCCAACTCCAGCCTTAACTCACTCTTCTCCTTCTCCAGCTTCTGCCGGACTCTCTGGATGTTGTCCAGCTGTTCTCCCATTTCGGTCACGCTGTCGGCATGTTTCTTGCGCAGAGCAGCAGAGGTAGCATCGTGCTGCAGCATGCATTCCTCCAGCTCCCTGCGTAGTTTGAGGAACTCGGCTTCACGCTTCTTGTTCATCTCCACCTGAGCGGCAGATGCTCCTCCGGCCACCTCCAGCCTCTCGCTGATCTCCTCGAGCTCCCTGCACAGGTCGGACCTCTGCTTCTCCACTTTAGCTCGAGCCGAACGCTCGGCCTCGATTTCCTCCTCCAGCTCCTCAATTCGGGCCTACATTGCAAATGTGATTGAGGAATTTTATTTGTTATTTTAAAATGGTTGCACCGTTTAATTTGAAAGCTTCAAGTGCATATGTGGTATTTATTAACCTGGGACACATTAGACAGCCAGTTCATATGGCCTAGACTTTGGGTGTAGGAAAAACATCTGACCCAGTTTTCTTAAGACTTGCGCCTCCTTTTTTGCCAGCTTGGTTCTTTTCCCAAAGCTCATGTGAAACCAGTTCTTCTTGTTGCTTTTTCACAAGCAGCTCACATTTTGCCAGGTTTGATAATGAAACATAACACAGAAGAATTTGGAGTCACGTCTTTGTCAGAATATTAGGGATACAGCTCCTCCTGTAGCCACTGACGTCAGTCGGTCTTCTTTATTTGTTTGGTGGCTTGCAGAGGTTTAAACCTGACTTATTTTCATCTCCTGCCTTCATGCCTGTTTTATCTACAATCTATGACCTCAGTGAACACTTTCCTGATGATTTTAAAGTTTCAGTCACTAGTTTTAAGTCTTATTGAACACAAGATGTTTATTTTGTAAACTATGGTCCCAGTTAGTGTCAGTATCAGTATGATATGTACAATGATGCTACAGCCAGTGTCCATCTTTTGTGTACAGGCTATAGGCACTCCAGTCTAAGGACATGTTATTGGCCATAATGTTTTGAACATCAATGGAAATCAGTTGAGTGCTATTGTTGAAAACCACTACAGAGAAAAGCACACAATCTGCTTCTATTAGTGACGTCGCAGTGATGTGCAACCTGGAGATAAAATGTACTGTACCTGTTATGTTGTCTTTCTACTCAAAGCAGAATAAGTAGATATACACTATATGAACCTTTCTATCTATATCATTATATTATCTGCCAATAATGTAAATCCTAAAGTGGACACCAGCTCAGATATTTAAAAACAATTCTCACATGGAGCTCTTTGATTTTCTTCTGCAGCTGACCACCGAGTGCTTGTTCGTCCTCTATCTTTGACTGCAGTTGTGACAACTCAAAGTCTTTCCTGTGAAAAGAAGCAAAACTCGCTGAATGCTTGAAAATTGTTTGCTCATTTTTGAAGCCTGAAGGGTTCAAAAGAAATATGTTACTCTGAGGGAGCAGTCATTGTTTCAAGCTGACCGTGTTCAAGGATAAAAAGGGGCTCCAACCCAGCAACCTAATAAAGTGATCAGTGAGTGCACATTGCTGTATAAATGAATATATAACACACATTAAATAGTGCAACAAGCTGTAAACAGTGAGATTAAAGAGCTGTTGTGAAGAATGTGTTGGCATAAAGCTGCCTGTGTACCAGCTTTATCATCTCAGCCAGCTCTGGTCCTTTTGCTCTCTTATGTTTGGGAGCATGAATGTCAAACTGAAGACTGGGGTGCAGAAACCAGAAGAGTGAGCTGGGAGATGATAAAACTTTGCACAGAGGGAAACTACAGAGTGTAGTGATAATTCTTTGTGACTCAGAGCCACTCCATCCACAGCCATTCCTGGCTTCAACACTTTGACCATAAACTATTAACTGTATCTTACAAAGTCAGTTTCCTATACGTATAAGAATAAAATGTTTTTAAAAAACGCTCTTTTCACCACCAAAACATTCAGTCCGTACTTTTTCAGCTTTTCGTCCTGCTGTTGCTTGTCGTTCTCCAGATCCATTATTGACTCCTGAGCAAGCTTCAGGTCAGCCTCCAGCTTCCTCTTGGCTCGTTCCAGATCCATACGGACCTTCTTCTCTTGCTCCAGTGAAGCTTCCAGCTAAAGACAAAGTCATCTTATACATTTTAACAACAGCAGTACACTTCAGTACTTCTGCATGCGGGGTAACTCACATCGTCGACCTGCTGCTCTAGTTTGGTCTTGGCTTTGGTAAGCACGTTTACTTTGTCTTCTTCTCCCTGCAGGTCGTCCAGTGTTTGCTGATGAGCCTCCTGCAGGGCTTTCTTCTCTTTGGACACTTTGGTGATGTTTTCATCTTGGCTCATGATTTCTTCTACTAGGTTTTTTACCTAAAGTGATGATTAAGAAGGAAGATGTAACAATTTTCCTCTACTGAGATGGTATCACAGTTGAGTGGGGACTCACCTTGTTTTCTACTGCATGTTTTTCCTTCTCCACTTTAGCTAAGGTCAACTCCAAGTCATCAATGTCCTTCTTCAGTTCAGAGCACTCGTCTTCGAGCTTCCTCTTCTT
>VOQK01000531.1:37055-50265 GCA_015052645.1 Benitochromis conjunctus | reverse complement strand
GTAACTCTGTGATGTATTTTACGCTTGGAAACTGCAAACTGCTGATTTGTAGTCTTGACCCGGCTCTCGTTAACTGAAACAATCCTCCAGACCAAAGTCTGATATTCTCATTCTCAAATCTTCTTAATCCCACTTCAGAGACAAATGTTTAATTATTATTATTACACTTTTCTGATGCTTTATCAGCTGTATCGCTCTCATATCCTCAGAGTCATGTGATTTGGACTATAATTCTGCATACTTGTGTATCTAACTGAGCAACATTATAAGGTTTGTCATATTAAGCTGTGAAAAACCTCCATGTCCTTGCAGCCATAGCATACACTTCAAAGCATCACATCAGCTTATTGGAAATGCCAAAAAATTAGGATGGTTCAGACTCACCTGTCGCAGGTGGAGGTGGTTTTGTGACAACAGGTACTTCCTCCTCATCAACAGGGGGCACAGATGGGTTCTTGGGGGGGTCCTCAGTTGGTTGAGATGGAGCTACAGGTTGGTGAGTGGGTGCAACTGCTTGCTCCACACATTGACAGGATGGAGATGTTTCTTCAAAAGAGAGCACTGGAGAAGGTGGTGGAGGAGGTGCTAGAGCGTACTCTGGAGGAGGAGATTGATGCAGGTCACATGGAGGCTCTGGGTCAACAGCTGGAGCCACAGCTGGTGCCTCCACTTGACACCACTGGTCCACTTCCTCCACTGGGCCAGGTGGAGTAAATTCAACCGTGGGGGGAAGTTGGACTGTTTCTACTGGTGGAGGTGATGGGGTAACAGATTCTAGAGGTTCAACAGATGGAGTGACAGTAGCGGGCTCAATAATAGTGGGAGGTGTTTGAGATGATGGTTCAGGTGGAGCCAGAGATGGTTGAGATGACTCTACAGATGTTGGAAGGATGAAGGTTTCAGCAGAAGGTGGGACTTCAGCAGGGGGTGGAGGAAGGGGCTCTACAGGGGCTTCGACTCCGGGGGAAGGGGTGGATGGAGTTTGAGTTGCAGGCTCTGGAGATGCTGGAGGAAAGGAGTGAAACTTCACAGGAGAAGGCGGAATGAGCTTAACAGCAGGAGCAGGTTCTACTGATGGAACTGTGGCTCCCTGAGAAGGGGGGGAAAGAGGAGAAAGAGGCAGTGCTGCAATAACTGGAGGCGGAGGAGGTGACAAGTGTTCCATAGAAGAGGTGGGAACAGGCGAGGCCACTGGTTTCGACAGAGGAGCGAGATGGGGAGAGACGACCTCTGGCGACAGCTTCATCCGCTTGATAACTCGCTCTGACAGCTGATGAAAGAAGAAGAATACCTGTAAGCGCCACCTGCAGGCCACGAAGAGCAAACGTTTCCAATGATGTGAAACTCGATATGTCTGTTTGTTGCAGGGCTCTGCCCTCTATCACAGGTTCAAGTCCTGCGTAAGTAATGTGAAGTTTACGCATCACTGCCATTAAACACTGCAGCGTTGTTTCATAAGACTCAGCGTGCCACTGAACAAGTGTCCAATAGAATTTTATATCAAATAAATCAGACGATAGGTCTCCTTGTTTCTTATAAAAATAATATAAAAGACTGTCAGACTGTCTGATCTTTAATATTTTCTATGAGAAATTCAGAATAAGAACAAATGAGAAACAATGTTATTTGATTTGCGTTTTTGCCTGTTGAACAGCCACCAGCAGTGACATGAACACACATTCAAAGTCCAAAGAGACAACTTTGGTACAGCCTTGCTGCCCTTTAAAAAAGTAACACTTACTGAGAAAGATGAACGCATGAATGGTATCTAACTTTGTTTAAGAGTGAAGAATCTATCACTTTTATGCAACATTTTTTTAAAGGGTTTTTATTTTTAATCAAATACCACAACCAAGGCTACATCAGCGGAAAGGTTTAATGACTTTTAAGAAAATAGAAAGCCCAGCAGTAATTATTCTTTTTAACATTTAATTAATTTACAGCAATGAAAACAGGTCAATCAATTCACTGATATTTCAAACAAATTGTAGAACTTGTGCTGTTTTTAAAACACACTAGCTCAAATAAAGCTCCAAACCATGACAGAGCCTCCACTGTGCTTTTATACAGTGGAGGCTCTGTAGACACTTTTCTCCTGACCTCCTCCATAAACATTAACCTTGTGAACCTACAACTTCAAATAACACCACATCACTATAGAAGTTCAGTTGCCGCTGAATTTCAGCCACCCTTCCACTGAGACCATTTCTGATGAAGCGTTAGCAAACAATTTCCTATTATAATTATTATTAGGACTTAACTTTCAGATGCTTTTCATCTAATCTACATAGTTTTTTTTAAACCTGCCATTTCAAAATAGAAAGAAATGAGAGCTGGCTCAAGACTTTTGCACAGTGCTGCATTTAAAGACCTGAATGCCTGTATTTAAATCTTTCATGTTTCTCAGGACTTTTTGGTGATATGCTGCCTCCCACTGACAGCACACAACACCATTAATAGAATCTGTTAATACGATCCTTCTTGACAAAATTAGAGAGGTTTGATCCATCTCCTACTGGAAAATTATATCTTTTAGGATCTTTTTTATTGCAATCATTTCGTGCAGTAAAATGTCATTCCTTGAAGCCAGGGACGTCAAACTCATTTAACATTGTGGGCAATGTCCAACCAATTTGGATTTTAATTGGGCTGGACTGGTGAAAATCCCCTCTCTGTCAGTGTAACTGAACATTTAATCCCTGTGATATCTCAATGTCTCAGTTTTTCTACACGACAAAGAAATGTTGCTGTAGTTAATGAAAGAAATCTGCCAGCACGTCTATTCGGCCTTAAATTGTAACAAACAAAAATGACAGAAAGATGTTCTGGTAGGTCATTGCCCAGACCGTCCTGTAATTATAAACAACAAGATTTTTGTTAATTCACAGAAAATGTCCTATTTTATTTATTTATTTTACTTTACAGTGGACAGATTTTAAAAAAGGAATTTCTGTGGTGGATAGTGGGAAAAACAGGAACTTTACTGTTTTTTAATTTTTAACTATTATTTTAAAACTTTGGTAAAAAATACACCGAATAGCAGTTTCTACCCTGTTTTTCTTATTTTATTCTTTTGTAATTATATTTAAACTTCTTCTCTTGACACTGCAGAGACTGCACTTAATTTCGTTGTACTTGTTACAATGACAATAAAGATATTCTGATTCTGTGTAGTATGAATGGTGGCTGGGCTGTCTTTATTAACAGAACAAGCTGTAACATTTATGGAAATACGTCCAAAAAAAATAAAAAAATAAAAAAGAACAAACTCCAATTCTGTGAGTCAGGTTGGAGTTTTTGCTGGCCGGATTCAGGCACGCGGGTCTAATATTTGACACCCCTATGTCTATGTAAAAGTATTGTTGTTACACTGCAATGTCACCGACAGAGGTCGATAAAGGTCGCAGATTGATAATGGAGTTAATTACCCGAATTAAAGCGGATTTAATTATAGATATGATGCCTTAAAGAATAAACCCATATTTTGGATATTATATGAATTTAAAGACTTTGTGAAGTAGCACTTCCACATGTATGGGGAATGTAAGGCTAGCATGCCCTTTCTATATTAAACCCCACACCAGAGGGAATCCGCTGACTTTGTGCGGGTTAATTTTAGCAGACTTTTAAAAATAGAAAAAAAACAACAACATAATAATAATAATAATAAAAACAATCAGGGCGTCTAAAGACAGGAATGACAGGAAATCACTGACTTGCACTGATGCGCTGTGCAGCCGTGCGCTATACTGATGGAAACCGCTCTAAACAAGCCTTCACTCACCCGAATGCCTTTCAGAAAAGTAACTCCTCCGCCTTCATTTTCCTCACAGAAGTGACTCGGGCTGTTTCCCCCCATCACTGCCCGTGCTGAAACTACAGCACCCACAGCGTGGATGAACTCCAAACAGCTGCCCTTCCCCACCGCCGACTGCAAATAACATCAGCAGCCATTGGATGGAGCTAAACACCACCCCTCTGGATTGGTCCAGTGCGCATTAGTCAGTGAAACGTAAGAGAACAGAGTGTCCCAGCTTTAAACATTCATAAAACTCACTTAAAAAGGAAGCACGCACAGATAACACAGCAGTCTCAGTCTTCAGTTATGTTGCCATTTTAATTTAAGTCACCAAGGAGTGTAAAGATTTATTGTTGACAAATACACCTGAGACAACATGACAAGGACACGGGGACTATATGCACTGCATAACCTGTCCCCCTATCTAATCACGCAATCTGACTCCTGCGGCTCTTCACACATGAAAAATGAACACGAACCTAGAGCAGCTGGAGGCTAAAAAAGTAAACATCCGAACATCATCATAGACAAAAAAGAAAAGTGGCACTGAATGCACCACAACGAGGTACTAATGTTAAAATTGTAACAATGAGAGTATTTATATTTTTCCTATTGCTAGCAATTCAAATGAAAAGATCAAAACCAGCAATACATTCATCATATGCACGGGAGCTCACGAGGAATCTGTGTAGCCTAAGTATTACAACACAACACTGACCCACACTGTTGCACTGGCTGACAAAGCTCTCACCAGACCCCCAACCAACCCACACTTCAAACAGTCCCTACAAAACGAATATTCACTCGTGCTGAGAGGGCGGCAAGCACGGAGAAGTGATGTCTGATAAAAACAGTGTCCAGCTGTATTCAGCAATGATTTAGTTACATTACACTGGCTCGAAGAGTGGGACTGACTGTGAAAACCTGAGGTTTTAGCCACAGGGGCAGTAAAAACAAACTGTCGAAACAGCATATACATACTGCAAACATATTTCTTTCCCCTTCAAATCAATCCTTATTTTCTTAATTATAACAGATAAAACACTGAAAAAAGCTTTGCCTGTTTGTCAAGAGGAAACAAGGAATGTTTATGGATTTTGTATTTTTTTAAAAAGACAACTAATCAATCTGACTAATAATCACTCTTCAAGTTTGCAGTAAAATGATTGACAGGAAGCTGACAGTGAGTCATCTTTACAACTTTCTGCAATCAAGCACAAGAAAAACAAGTTCTGGGGTATATATATATGTCATGTATCCCTTTGGGCCCAGAGAGATGGGTGAAAACTCTGTGGGTTTATCACCACAATCAAATAGTCATGTGATCAAGCATTGTAAAAAATTTTGACTATAGCTGCTTTTAGAGATCTACGTCTTCAGTCACAGCGAATGGGCTTGGTGCTTAGAGTCAGAGAACACAGATAGGCAGAATACAGATTAATTCACACATGGATTCAAAATGAATTAATTCATCATGAATGAGAGCTGGCTCAAGTGACTTAAAAAGCTCCTAGCAACAAATCTGTGCTGACTATTAATAATCAGTTGTGAGCAACACCCAAGCTAGCTGAAATTGATGTAAATGGTCCAATTCAATCAGTTACATGCATCAGCTACAAAAGCTCTTTAAAAACTGTTTTTAGCTTATTGTGTGGTGAACTCGAGAAACAAAATGTTCAGCGAGACATGTCTCAGCACAAAAGACCAGATGCAGCAGAGAATGTAAATATTGAACAAAACAGACCCCAGATTACGAGAGCTACAGCCGACTAGTTAGTCTCCTTATCTGTGAAGGAACTCTTACTCTGCTGGATTTGATCTGTTCATGGGATTTGCTGGCAACAATAAAAATGCAGGACACCACCATCCTTTAAACTGTTCAAGTGGTGTATGACTGCGCACCGTGTAATCAAGTATAAATCTAAATGACCCTAAAACTGTATAAAACTGCTGCAGGATAACACAAAAACAGATTTTCTGTCCACCACCAGTCTCTGATTGGTCACTCTGCCTTCTTCTCTTTGGCGTCAGGACCTCGCAGAGCCGCCCGCACGCTGCCCCACACCTCCGTGTACAGAAGAGTACCGACAAAGACCACGGCTGTCCCCACCCAGTGCCAGGGGGTGAAGGGGTTTTGGAAATAAATGATGGAGAAGATGAGGCTGAGGAACTTCCTGAGCGTCACCACCAGTGTGACCGTCAGCGAGGCGCACTCTGTGGTCAGGATGAAAACACCACGGATGCACACGTACCTGAAGAAACGGTTAAAGACTGCAACAAGACTCAAGATACCGTGGACAAAAACCACATTTCTTCACACGTTGCTATGACGACCTGTATCATTTGACCTCGTTAGCTACACTGCCATTTAATTAATGATGTTTTTCACTATTGGCATCACTGGACAGATCAGGCAGGGATTAAACAGTTAATACTGTGATCCTGTGCATAACAGAAGTGTTCAAACCTAGTTTTGGTAGTAATATTAAATTATTCTTGTACATTATTGTAGTATTTTTTTTTATTTATTTAACATTTTTCTATGAAGCCCAACTTTATTTACTCCATTATGAAGGCTTTAATTAACAGCTGGTTTATCGTTTATTTCCATTAAATAATATTAGTTGACAAATTTTTTGGAAAACAACTTAAACTTCCATTATTTTTTAAGTAAAAAAAAATATTGGGACTGCTCTTTAGTTTGCTCATTTATAATTTTACATTTGTGCGACAAACTATTTTAGCAGTTGTTACAGGATTAATTTAGATTCTGGGTCATACTGTTGCCCTTACTGAGACAGCAGTATAGTTTACACACATACTACAAATGCTGAATCCCCATTAGCATTTTCAAAATTTCAAATGAGTCAGTACATGTACAAGTAATCTCTGTGAACCACAAGCTCAGGTTTCAGATTGCTCTGAACACATGGCTCTGCATCATATTAAATAAAGAGGATATCACTATCAAAGTTATCTCAGACACGCAGCTTTGGTCCTGAGCACAAACGCTTCACCCACCTGCTGTTCAAGCTTCTGTTTGCAAAGAGCAGCCAATCAGAAAGCTCTGTGGCTTAAAGGGAAGCAGTTAAAACAGTTATTTTAAATACAGTGGATGAGCTGAGAGGCCCAAACAGGAACCAGTATAAGAGTCAAACATTAAAAACAGTCAAATTTGATCAGTAACAAAAATTACTGTTATGGCTGCCTGAACATAGGCAGCTTTGCCCAAATAACTCTGCTTTATCATTATAAAGAAAAGGCAAAGTCAGTCATCAAAATTTAGCTGATGCTCAGAAAGAATGAAATTTGATGAGTCAGCTGTTCTACTTTAGGTCAAGAGGTGATGTATAAAATTTCAACGATTACAATCATGCTGTAGTTTTGGCTTTTGGTATAAAATCCAAGCACCTTCTTCCTTTACAGCAGTGAAAACAAAAGAAAAACCAGTCAACCCTTCTTCAGTACAGAGTTGTCCACCCACTCAGGGGAAACATGAGCTGGCCTTACAACAAGAGGGTATTACTTTACTGATGTTGTCACAGAAACCACGCTCAGTGCTGTGAGCGGGTTCAGATATGTGATCTGTGTGCTCGCCCGAGAAGCGACGCTACCATCTGTGAGACTACGACCTGCTGACTCTATGTGAGAATCCCACCCAGACGTGACTAAAACCACAGGGCTGCTGAAGCCAGGGTCATCTCAGATAGATCCTCTGCTGTGGTGTGAAGAGCGGTTTGTGAAACTACTGACACCACAGTTTTTAAGTCCAGTAAGAGCGCAATACTTTCAAACTCAATGGCTGTTCATAATGTCAACAGTGATCATAAACCTGAGTTTTGCCGTCTCCCATCGCAGGCTGAATGTGTCTTCAGTGTGAGCTGAGAGAAGATCAATCAAACTGGGATCGCTTGAGATGCTGGTTTTTAAAGACTAAAGATTTTTTTTTATATTAGCTTTAATAGCACGCGCACATGTGAAGTGCTCAACAGTTATGTCTGCCCAATTAGATGATTAAATTCTGCTTGGAATGTAGGTGTGAACATTTCTATGAAAACTGTGTGTGCCTAATAATATGAGCATTGTTTTTGCATCTGATGAAGGTCATTTGGAGCGAAATTTGTGATTTAATAAAACAGCGGTAAGCTGAGGTTACAGTTTAAATTTTTAGCTGCTGGGGGGAAAAAGCAAGTTATGAACTGTGATATTGTGTTAAGTAGAAAAAAATGGGAAAAAAAATCAGTACAAGCAAACTGTAAAAGTACTTGTTTTGACAGGATACTGTGTGATGACATTGATCAGCAGGTAGATCCACATTATTGGCACGGATAGTTCGACACCAGGAATCAGCACAGGAGCTGCAAAGGAAGTAATCATTGACACCTGTGATGAAAAATGCACTCTGAAAAAGACTCACAGAAAGATTTGATGGCACTCACTGCTCTGACTGAAGAGGACGCAGTGGTTGTAGATGTTTGTGGAGAGAAGCAGGAAGCCTGGCAGAGGCAGACAGTGCTGTAAAAAGATGCAAAGGAATAATGTTAAAGGATTGCACATTTTAAAACAGCTCCATGAAAACATTTGTGGAGTGAATTCCTGGGCTGTTGGAGCTGGAGGAACACTCACATTGTAGAAGAGCGCCTCTTTGGGGTGTTTTCCATACTTCTTGTACAGCATCTCCTGAAAAATGCCCATCCTCGCAGACATCAGCAGGGCAAAGGTCAACATGGCGATACCTGAATGTATCCGTACAACACGTGTATGGATTATCCACATGACATGAAGTGTTATGTTTCTATTCTAACATATATTCTAAACATCCCGCCCCTGAAAATGCCTCCAATGATTGGACAGAATCTTGTGACTTACTACTTAACATACACACCGATATTATATCTGCAAAAAGCCAGTATCAGCTGCCACTCACCTATAAACCAGTGCATAAAGGCGTAAAAGCCTTGGTCTTCTGAACCCTCATTTGACACATTCTGCAAAATCAGGAGTGCAGTTTATGAGAGCGTACTTAAACAAATGCTAAAATGACTCACAGTCAAACTGCAGCAGTAAGCAGTGTTCTGCAGAGGGCTCACCACTTGTTTGGCAGACATGATGGTGCAGATGAAGATACCTGCAGAAACTAAGGCTATAGACAGATATTTGCTGACTGAATATCTGCGGAGAGAGAAGAAAAATGTGGGTAGAGTCACTACAACTCTTTACAACTTTTATTTATACTTGAAAGCTTCCTCTTTTCAATGGCTTCAACCACACAGTTGAAAAAAGTGAATAAAATTGGCATTTTTAAGCCCTGAGATGAGCATTTTCACTTTTGCCACCTTGGTTGAAAAATTGGATGAGAAAAGGAAGTGTGGGACTGACTGTGAAAAGCTGACTCATTAGCAAATGAGCAGATAATTCTCCTTTCATAAACATAATATGGTATAAGATTTCCAAAATAGAATTTATTTGTTACTGAGTATATCCCAAACTGGGTGACTGAGGCCATAAACTCAGTAGAAAAGTGTTAACAGAGAGGAACACAGACAGCCATTTCTCCCATAGACTTCTATAGGATGGAAGTATTTTTGCAACCAAAGCAAGCGCCATCTGGTGGCCTTCAGATAGAATGCAGGCTTAAGGTATTTCTGCAACAGCTTCCATTATCCAACCTGGCAGTCCATCTGTCAATGTATAAAACATAATGATGGACACTGTAGACAGTACCACTACAAACTTTGAGGCATAATAACACACATAACAGCCAAATGTGTGGAACACAGGATAATCTTTGTGAAATATGAATGAATCAGTCCAGATGCTGGGATTTTTGCAGAAGAAAACCCTGATCAATATAATCTCTGTCTCTGAAAAATAGCATAAAATTGATCTTATCAGTACTGTCATCATAAAGGATGCTCCATGAACCTTTCTGTTTGCTAAATTTACAAAGTCAAAAACACAGTGGGGAAATGTATTCGTATTTGGAAGATGCTGGGTACCTTTTCTTCAGGATGATTATTCCCAGGATCATGTTAGCGATTAGTGATCCCTATAAAGAAACAAGTAGACAGTTCAGAGATCAGGCTTTGGTAGAGGAAATGATGGTCAGTGATAACAGGAAACATTCAAGAGACAGTGTGAAACTTACTGATCTAAAGATCATGTGTAGTGGCATGGCGATGTTGAAGTTGAGAGCGTAGTTGTTGATCACACTGACAGTGAAGAACATAGTCACCATGATCACGTAGTTACTGGAAAAAAAATAAAAAAAAATAAAAAATAAGGGACAGTTTGATCTGGTGTCAGCTTTAAAAAGTCACCAGCTGCAGAATATTCACGTCAATAAACCTTTTTTTGTTTTTTTGTTAATGAATTATTTAATTTTCACCTGATCGGTATTGCTGGTTTCTTGCGTCCAAAGTTTGTTTCAAAGATGAAACCTTCCAATGCGATGAAGACAAACTGAGCAAAGGTGACTATGTTGCCGCATCCTGGAAAATCTCTATGAAAAAAAAGAAAAATAGCTAAGAGTTCATTGATAACGTGTCATTTAATGCTGACATATCAACAATGAATACACTGAAAAAAAAGAACAAAGCAATATGTGCATAACTTTTTCTGTAATCTACAATCCCCATTTAGCATAATTCAATGACATTATGCAACTGTAATGAAAAGAAAAACTAGCCTTAAAAGAAATGTGCTAAAAGAAAATAAAGATAGAAACAAAGATTTTGTTTTAGTCTTTGGTAATGTGGCCAAATCTATGGCTACTATACCATGAGCAGGCTTTTGTATGCCTGTTTGTAGACACTGGGACATCTACATGAATATGAGCCAGGTGCCTGCACAAGTGCTGTGATTATTTATTCAGAACTTCTTAAATCTACACTCAGATTTACACCCAGCCTCACCTCTATGGACTCACCACTTTTACAGGTAAGGAAGGAAAAACATAAACAACCAAAACATGGTGCTGACAGACACCTTAAATATGGGTGTGTATAATAGTGATACTGTGCATATACACACACACACACTGGAAACTTTATTTGGAGTACCTGTTCAGCTATTGTTAATCAAATTATCTCATCAGCCAATCACAGGCAATTTGTTAAATCTGTTGCTAGGGAGAATTAAACAGTTCTGAAGGCAAACGGTCCAAACTTCAACGTCAATAACACTGACCAACAGCTGATAACACAGAAACACCGATGAACCACAGAAGCACAAAGTACAAATCAAAAGACTGGACTCCTTCCAGCATAAAGTCATGATGCAATTATGACACACAGTGATGCTACTCTGCTACATATACTGCACACAGCATTGACAGTTTTCTCGTTAACACCATTTACTAACTATGCGAGGTCAGGAGTAACTTAAAACTTATAAAAATATCTTGATCAGGTATTATTTAAGAAGCAACAACCTTCAAAAACGGCAGTGATAATTATTCAGGAGGAGAAGGGTAGCTTAGCAACACTCAGACAAACAATAACAAATTAGACTACACTTCCTGTTTGAATCCAGTAAAAACACCTGTGCAGTGAGGAGTCTTAAAATTAAATATTCACACAAACGTTTGTGAAATAAAGTCTTCATCAGTCATTGGTGTAGACACGGCGTAAGTTTCTCACTGACCTCACAAGCAGCTCCAGAAAGACCACATTGCTACAACAGCCGACAAAAACAAGAACAACGGCAAACACGGGCCCCATGGTGTTCACGGAGGGAAAAACTCGGTGGAAGATGTGTCACTTAATCAAACAGAGCATTAATGAACGGAGCATGTTTGCATAACGACTGCGCTTTGTGTATCCGACTTCTTGCGCTTCCACACAAACTCCGGTTTCAACTGAACACGTCTGAATCCGAGATTTCGCTCTTCCTTGTTCCAGGTGCTTCATGGGAGTTGTAGTTTACTTTTTAAAAACAGGGAAAATGGTTTCCCGTGAGCGTAATATTTCCAGTTTCTTGTAACACACCACGAATTAAAAACACGTGTTGTACAGGAAGCAACACTACATGTGAATATTAGTGAAAACCGTAACAAACGAATGAATAAATAGGCTGTCAGCGTAATCACGGCGCAGCTCTGATGACACGCATGCGCAGGTCATCACAGACTGAAAAATAACAGATATACCACTCTGCCTCATTTTATGGGTACATGCAGCCACACAAGCTGTTGGAGCAGGGGAGTTGCTCACTATGATCATACAAATTTTGGTATCGATTTGATACCAAGTAAATACAGGAACATTATTTCTGATACTATTACTTTTAATCTACTAAGGTAACTTATATAGGGGAGAGCAGGGTGCTGGGATTTATGACATTAATCATCATTCATTTGCAAATTTTGCAAAGATTTAAATCACTGTGATTTTTACTTTCCATAATAATTAGTTAACAAAATCAGCTTTCCGTGGATTTTGAAAATGAATATTTTTGGCGAGCTGGAATGTAAATATGTCTGTCTCTGACGGACTTTGTGTTTAAATGTGTTAATGTGTTAGGCTATAGATAAAATAGATGTGACAGGCAACCCAAAAAAGGTTCAGACATTTTTCTTTTTTCATTTTTTTTTATTAAAAAACACATTCAGTGGTCTACATACTAAATTTAAGTGATAAAAAAAGTACTGATTATATCATGCTAGTATCAATCCAATATCAATAATATTTACAATTTGACACATCTTATGATTATCTTATATGACACCAACCTTTTTGGACTAAAACTGTCTTAAAGTTGAATGATTACAAACAGCCAAATAAATCAAATTAATAAGACCAAAGAATAATACGTATTTTTTTTTTTTCTAAACGCGCACACACGGACATCTAAATTTGCAGCGTTTGTGTTGGATCAGTGTGTGTCAGCATAGACGATCTTTGCTGGAGTGCGTGTATACGTGGTTCCGGCTGACGTGGTTGCGTAATGAACCGCTACCTTTGCTTCCACTGCTGCTACTGCCGCTTGTAGCATCAACACTTTCGCTACGCTGCTTTCGTAAAGCTGCCAGTTTGAGTCGTTACGACCTCTGGGTGATTGGACAGAGTCTACAGCGGATACCAAAATGATTTCGCTCACGGATTCACAAAGTAAGAGCCGCTTCTATTTCTCTGCTGTTCTTTGTCTTTATGGTGTTTCTGTGCGAAACCGGGTTTAGCTAAATGTAAGAGGCCAGCAGCTCAAACACGATTGGTTGAGAGCAACGCTGCGTCACCACGTGAAGTAGCTGTAAACGGGAACTATTTTTTGTTTTTCACTTGTTTCTTGTTAAATTCCTATACTGAGCACGGCCAAAGTTAAACCAACGAGGTTAGCGTATGCACAGGAGTCATTTAACTGCTTTTTTTTTTTTTTTTACACTTGGCTGTGAGACGTCAGAAGCCCCACCTT
>VOQK01000531.1:20598-34186 GCA_015052645.1 Benitochromis conjunctus | reverse complement strand
CTGAGGGCCTTTTTTTTCCCCCTCCATGAAGAGTTAGTGGAATTTTATACTTTATAAATGTATGGTTGAGCTAAATATGGCAGAAATGTAAAAACAGTTTATATTGTCCTGGATGGAGATGTTTAACTGTAACTTTTCTAAGTGCTTGAAATAAAGTGTGTGTTTTATACATTTTGTTTTGTAGCATAAGTAATTTAGTTAGATCTCCCGGATCTTTAATTTTGTTGTAATTACCTGTGTTTTGGGTAATTACAGTATGATTTGATGAAAAAAAAAAAAAAAAGCCCAGTTGTGCTCATTTGCAGCGCCATCTTTTATTCATGGGCTTTACATGTCCAGCTGCAACACACCTGAATAAAATTAGTAGGTCCTTAGCAAGACTCGACTTGACTGAATGCTGAGGTGGCAATTCAGCCATTTGATTCATGTTACAGAGGCTCATGAGTGAATGAACATGGTGCAATAAAAGTACTTTTAGAAGTACATTTTTTCAAAAATTTACATTTACTTACATTTCTTTAAATTTACTTGAGTAGGGTTAGGGGTTTCCACCTAAGCATGCAGTCAAGTCTTGCTAATGCCTGTTTTTATTCAGGTGTGTTGCAGCAGGGACACATTTTAAAGTTTCAGGACACCGGCCCTCGAGGACTGGAGTTCGGCACCCCTGCTTTAATGCTTCAGTCACACAAAGGAAGATGGCGGTTGGAAACGGTATGATCGTGTGCAGTAAATTAATGTCATTGTCTTGGTTGCTTCAAAGGCAGGGACCAGGTCTGCAACCACTTGTAGTCAGTTGCTGGATTCAAAGGTGTCAATATAACAGCATTAAATGGATTCAGTCTACTATCAGTGTACGATTGAATGTGCTCACGTTGGCATCCACATGCAATCTGTTTGTGTTAATACGGTGGTTATACTGCATAATATATATAAGATTTACTAGCATAAATTTGCAAATCTGTTGCCATGTATATAAACAGAAGTTAATTTTAAACTATTTAGATTCAGAGTCCAGCTGAAAACTCATTGATTTAAAACAAATTCATGCATTAATAGTGACGGCATGCTACAGGGATTTAATTGTATAAGCAGTCTCCTGTTAAAAAGAGGCGTGTCTTATTCTCAGCCTCAGGCCTCCTGTAGGCGTCTGCACCCGCCATCTCGTCACTGCTCATCGCATCAACTTCATTCATAAAATCTCAACGTCGTCGTCGTCGTCCTGCAGTGACCTCGTGAAGACACTGCTGCTCGCGAGAGGCTTAAAAGTTTGAATGTCTCTCATGTGTCTGCGATTGATGTGCAGCGACATCTTTAACAGCACCCGTCAGCTGAAGAAGTAGGTGTGAGGCGATTAAGACACCTGTCAGCGTCATCAGTTTTGTTTTTTTTTGTTTTTTTTTTACAAATGATGTGACTGCACTGACAGAGAAACATTAATCAAACATTTAAACCAGCCGCAACCTGCAAGAGAGCACAGCGCATAAAGTAAAAGGTAAGAGAGTCTTCTTAGTTACATACATACATAATTTAGATTTTCTTAAATAACATTACTGTAAATAAAATGACAGCAGGATGTAAAAAGTGTTTACAATAAAGTTTCTGCAAACTTCTTACAGTAAATTACTGGCATGTAACTGCTGATGAGTTGCTTTAAACTTTGTTTGCAGTGAATTTACATCTAAACACAAAGAAGTAGACCTGTGCTGCATGACTGTAATTAAACTTTTACTTAAAAATAAATAAATAAAAGACGCAGTTCATTTTTGCCCCCTCTTGTTCTGTTGCAGAGTTCAACAATGTCTCTACTAGTCACGCTGCTTTTGCTGTCGCTGGTTTCTCAATGTTGGACCTCTCCACAGGTGAGCCAGTACTTTTCTTGTGTCACGTTTAACTCTGATCAGCGTGAGCTGGAACAGAATTTCTTTTTCCTTTTTCAGAGGAGAAACTGGACTTCTCAGGCGATCCTATACCTGAAAGGAGCGCGTAAGAACGCACTGACGGCAGCGAACAGTCACCCAGATTTCAGATGTCTATCAGATGAAAACAATATTGTGTGCTGATCTTTTACAGAGGGACGGCGCTCATTTTTGGAGCGTGCCAGAAGAGAGGACGAAAGCACTTTTCGTTCAGGTGTGTGAATACATGATGCAGCTCGAGTGGTGTAATCAGATAAACAAGTAAATATAATTATGTAAGCTGAATAGTATTGTATTTGGCTCTTAGAAGCCTGTAATAATTTGTAATACATCGTCCTTTGGAATAGGTTTCTACCTTTTTAATGTTGTGGTGTCTTTTTGTTTGTTTTTATTGTATTTGTTTGATTTTAACATTTTACTTTTATTTATTTTATTGATCTATGGTTTGATCTTCTTTGTTTTACACTAACTTTTAAAGCACTATGGTTGAGCTTGTTGCTTTTAAATGTGCTATAGAAATAAAACAGTGGGGGTTTCATAGGCAAGAAAAAAAGGCAAATCTTAGTCTCCTCTTCACACAGCTATATTTGTATTTTCTTTCTCCCCTGGACATGTGCTGGTTGAACAGTTTCTTGTTTCTTTTCCAAATACTGCCATTTCTGCTGATTCTCTGCAGGGACTCACGAGCAGAACAGCGATGGCCGAGGATCGTCTTTGCTTTTGTCCATTTTACTGGAACTCCTACAGCGAGCTGTAGAAGAAGGTAAGACCTTGGAAGTCATCACCACCAACACCCTGCTTGACCAGCTTCACCTGAATAGCTTTGAAATTATTTATGGATTTTTTTTTCTTTTTTTTTTTAAATCCTCAGATGCAGGCAATCCAGATAATTACCTGGACTATCAGGAGGTGAATATAACCCACTTGTGAACATTCATCAGAGCCCACTGCTATGGTTTTCTGTTTCTTATGTTGCTTGTTACATTTTATTGTTATTATTGATGTTTGTCTGCGTGTTGCAAATCTGACTTTCCTTTTAATAAAATGTGCAAAATAAATAAAAATGCCCCGTCTGCAAGATGTTAGTCTGATTTATGTGTCTTCATCTGACTGTCATCATGTGCAGTTTGTTGGTACGGTACATGGATGGATTTCCTTTTACACTCATCCTTGTCACCTTATTAAAACAATTACGCCAGTCACTCATTCACACCATGAAGTGATTAACACCAGAATGACAAACTGTCACTCATCATCACACTGTCTTCACAGCGGTCACCGAGAGAGCCGTGTCGGATGTAGATGATCGGGATCAGACAGAGTTCATCGACTAACACACTCCAATAAAGTCACCATGGGTTTCCAGCAGGGTTTAAGGATTTATTTTATTGAACCATTTTGTTAAATCATAGGCCACATGTAACACTCTGCTCTTCACTTTCAGCAAAAGAGAAAGCCCCTGTTCAGATTTCTACATCACACTACATAAACAGCCAACATTGAAGAACCAAAACACTGCACTTATTCCTTTAAGCCCCTGCTTCTTTTATTATCAAAGCAACATGACACGTGGTCCCACAGTGCTACACAGCTAAGGACAAATGAGTCAGAGTATCTCATTCATCATTGGGGTCACTTTTTGGTCTCCAGCAAGCAGAAGTGCACAAACTGACCCCTATGGCTAAATCTGGCTGGATGAAACCCCTCCAAACATCTGGGAATCTACATAGTGCAGCGGGCTGAAGGTGCAGAGGGGCAAAGCTTTCTGGTGAGACCGTGGAGTGATGCCGAAGGTCATGAGTAGTCAGGAAGGTGTAGCTATTGGCTTCCCCTGCTGGCAGGTTAGACGTCCTGCAAGTCCTTCTGGATGTCCCAGAGCGTGTTAGCGCTGGCCTGCAGCTGGTCCACCTCTTCATCTGTCAGGGTCATGTTGATCACGCTAGCCACGCCCCCGCTGTTCAGCACGCAGGGCAGACTCAGATAGACCTCGCCACTGATCCCGTACATGCCCTGTTGATGGGAAAGCACACTGTCTTTATGTGGATGGGCTTAGCGTCATAACAAAGACTGGCTAAAGAGGGGCACTAGAGGGAAAGCAATTGAAGAATTCTTAATCAAGTGCTTATCTATTGATTTTTTAATATTAAAATATGACATTACTATGTGTATAGAACATACATACCCTCAGGGTTGAAATCAGCTGAGCAGCAGTATCTAGTACATCTACATATCATGAAATATAGTACATACGTTCTCACAGAAACTCAAAGGGGTTGGGGTCGAAAGCTGAACACCCAACGTGGGGGGCTTGAGCCCACAACCCTGAGATTAACCGTCTTATGCTCTAGCGACTGAGGTAGCCAGGCTTCAAGTCTAGAGAACGTGTCCACTGAACCTGCAAATGTTCTGCGCTTTTACTTGAAACTTGCCTTTTGGAATATTAATCGATTATCTGAACAGATGATTACATCTAATGATTCTTTTTTGGTTGCTTTATAAGATTACTGTTTCACCCTTACTATGAGAAAAGTGGTTTTGAGAAAAAAAAACAAAAAACGAGAGCTTTACTAATTAATTTAACACAACTGGTAATTACACTCACACTTCATAAATTTTGGATACATAATTCTAGTTAATATATTTTAAAGAATATTGGGAAATTCTTTAACGAGTACATGCAACTGAGCGTCTGTTACCTTCACCATAGTGGACACGGGATGAATCCTGTTCATGTTCCTCATGAGACTCTCTGTCAGGTCGGCTACGCTGAGACCGATGGCCCAGTTGGTGTAGCCTTTCAGTTTGATCACCTCGTAGGCACTAAGAGACGTCAAACAAACAAACAAAAAAAACACCTGAAGCTGACAGCCTGTTTAGTGTTCTCACTTCTACAGGAAATCATCAAAAGGGATAAAAATAAACTAAAATAATCTCATCAAATACAAAAACACTATTAATAACAGACATATAGACACAGTGCTGATCCAGAATCAGTTCTGTATTGGTGGATTTTGGAAAGACTTTGACACCACAGTTTGACGTGCTTGAGCACCAAAGGGAGACAGAACCTGTCAACTTCATCTCCGACCTATCAACAAAAACCTCGCCATAGCTCGCTGACATTAAGAGCATCTGTCACGGTCCTGTGTCGGTGAACCAGTGTTTTGGTTTTTGTATTGTTATTGCGCTTTGATTTCATCATGGTTTATCATTACTAGTCTTTTGGTTTATGGTTCTGCACTTCTAGCCCTAGTAGTTCTTGTTCTGTGATTTCTATTCCTTAGGTTTTGTTTCTGTGTTCCCTTTGTTTAGTGTCAAGTCTATGCCTCTGTGCCTGTCGTGCATTTCCTGTTTTATTTTGATAGTCCCTGTCCTGTGTGCAGTTTGTCGGGTTTTGCTTCCCTTGTCTCGTTAGGTCTGATTTGTCCCAGCTGTGTTTCCCTCCTGTCTCCCATTCCCTGATTGCTCCAGTGTGTATTTAAGCCCTGTGTTTTCCTTGATCTGTGTCCTGTTGTACTCTCACTACACTGTATGGTTTGTGCTCTGTGGTCCTGAGGAAATTGTAGGTCCCAGTCCTGGTTTGTTTTCCCAGCTTTGTGTTTTCTTTGTTTCTACTGTCCAGTCTAGTTTTAGTTTTCTGCTTTTGAATTTTTGTTTCTAGTATGTTTTTTGCTACAGTGCAATAAAGCTGCTCCTTTTGTTCAGTACTTGGTTTCTGAGTCGTGCACTTGGGTCCTTCATCCTGCCTGTCACACAGCACATCATGACAGCATCAGTATTTTTTGGGAGGAAATGCAGGAATAGTCACAGAGATTCATTAAGAGCGAGTGACAGGTAAGGCAGCGATAGGCTTGTGATACGTCTGTGTTGTGTCTAAACAGTCAGCCGCGTATTTGAAGTGATATGGTATTGACTCAGTAAAGGTGAGATCTACACTCATTGTGGAATATCTTAAACTGGCTGCTGTTGATCCAGCATGAACGAGAGACTTTTAGCCTGAAAGTTTTTAGACTTGAAGAGAAAGTTTGCAGATGAGCTTCCATGTTGGCCTTAGTTTGAAATCTGGCCCATGTCAGGGTTTCCGACCAATAAGGTGCAGCTCTTTGCTAACGTGATGCGGAGCCTTTAGAAAAGGGAGCGCACATGTCCAGTATTGACTGTCACTTTGTCATTGACTTGCCCATCAATGAATAGACATATAGGCTCACCACTAGCAGGTGAGTTTTAAAATATATTATCCATAAACTAGATTTAAGCGACCTCCAGCCTACCTGTCCACCACCTTCTTATGAGTCTCCTTCCAGTTCTCGTCATCGCTGTCAGTGCCGATATCAGGGTTTAGAGTCTGCAGGCTGACTCCAGCCACATTTGTACCACTCCACACAGGCACTGTAACACATCTGGAAACCATCAACCTTAATGCGCACGCACACACATGTGCACACCATACACAGTTATTACCTACAGTATCCTCACCACTTGTGTCTCCGTGCTCTCCCAGGATCCATCCATTGAAGCTGCTGGGGTGGATCCCCAGTTTGTCGGCCATCAGGAAACGGAAGCGTGCCGAGTCCAAGTTGGTGCCGCTGCCGATGACGCGGTGCTTGGGAAGCCCGCTCAGTTTCCAGGTCACATAAGTCAGTATATCAACTGTCAGAGAGAGAGATTTGTAGTGTTAAAAGGTGAATTCGGCAAGACTTCATGTCTGAGGATGTAAATAAAGAAGAGCTGTGTGGTTGACTGAACCTGGATTGGAAACAACAATGATGACGCAGTCGGGGCTGTATCTGACAATCTGGGGGACGATGTGCTTAAAGATGTTGACGTTTCTCTGAACGAGGTTCAGCCTACTCTCCCCCTCCTGCTGACGGACTCCGGCGGTCACCACGACGATGCGGGAGTTAGCAGTAACCGAATAGTCTGAAATACAAATTTTAAAAAAAAACAAACATTCTCCTTCAAACCTTTGCAGAGGTGGGAAATTAAATTTAAAGACCTCCATAGTTGACTGCACCCTGTAAATACTTTTGATAGTAAATAGTTTGTAACCTGTAAATAGTTTGAATTAAAACTAAAGCTGCTTTGAGGTTGAGCTTGTGTGTGTTTGTCTGCGATATAAACTCGCCTTTATCTGCAACTATTTTGGGGGTTTTGAGGAAGAGGCTGCCATGCTGCAGGTCCATCATCTCTCCTTTCAGCTTATCCTCCACCACATCCACCAGCGCCAGTTCATCAGCCAGCTCCTGCACATATATCAGACAAGGTCAAACTGACCCATAGTACACCTTGCTTGTTGTCATTAGAACTAGTTGAAAAAAGAACTTATTAGAGCGCGTCAAGCGAGTCTGTTTTAAGCCTATTGGTTTAAATAATTGTTTTATGATGTATGATTCAGTCTAACAGCTGTCTGAAATCCAGTTAACATAAAGTAAGACACAGTGAAACAGGTTATCTAATTTATATGAAAATAAAATCTGAACAGCTTTAGGGTCAATCCACTTGACCCTTCTTCCTTTTTGATTACAAATACATGTTTCCTCGTTAACATGTGCAGTAAAGGGATAACTGTCAGATCAGACACCAAGAGATCAGTAATCTCGTGGCAATCTTGGAAGAGCCTGAGTATGACCCCATCCCGTGACACCAGCAGGCAGCGTGGTAATCTGAGAGGCAGAACCAGTGAGACTCTTACCCTGAGTAGGATGCTGAGAGCACAGGCCATGCCAACCTGGCCCACACCCACCACTGTAACTTTATTCCTCGGAGGCTCAGGTGGACCACTGAACAGCGGTGTGATCAGCTTCTGCAGGACTGAAGCCATTTTGAGTGCTGAGAAGTGTAAATGAAAGAAGAAAGGGACGAGCGTTTAGGGTCAGGCGAAACGGCAAAGCATTTTACACAGACACGACAGCAGCAAATGGTCCTGCGTGCAGCCTCGCATGCACAAAACTCATAAATTAGTCAGAGTGCAGAGGGATTTCTAATGCAAGCCTGACATATATCACAGTGGCACAGAAGAAAACCACTTCTTGGACACTTAGATCCTTTACAGCAAACTAGAGAGTGCATTATTTCCCTTTCTAGCTGGTACGAAAAAAGCGACCTGGTCTCAGACAGAAATGTATTAGGTTCTGTCTCACGCGTTCTCTCTCTGCAGAGAGTTCACCTTGAAACGACATACTGCCAGACACAAAAACACCAGCAATACTTGCATTGTCCGATGAAGCTCCGAGCTGCAAGGTATAAATACCACCATGTAATCAACATGGCCACCTGGATGGATGACTAAGTCGTGGTCCTACAGAGCTCCGTCCCCCCTCCTGCATCGACAACACCTCCCTAAGTCACAGTTTTTGCAATGCAGTCGGTCCAGGCAGGTATCCGCTCAGCTGCAGCAGTCCCATAGAGCTCATGTGACTCAGGGCCAGATGGAGGAGCTGTCAGCTGCACAGAGCTCCGCTCCTCTCCTTCCTCCCTCCTTCCCAGACGAGGAGGACATAGCAGTATAATCGGATGCCAAACTTGATTGACTGACTGCAGACTGTTAAAGGAGTTACTGTAATCCCTTAACGCTGCTTCCATCTGCTACACCTCACCTCTAATGGGAAGTCTCAAAAGAACAGCTGATTTCTATTTAAAAGGCTTGATAATTTATTCTAAATGAATGAAGGAACCTCCTTTATGTCTCTCTAAGCACAGTTTAAAACACTGGCCTGTAATGAATCCGAAATGATGCTGTTGTTAAACAACCATCAGATGCATTTAGAAATTATTAGATTAAAACTGTGCACTGCAAATTGCAAATAATGTAAAGCAAGGGGCACTTATGCTTGAAGAGACATACATTAACATCCCTGCACATCTCTAATAGCAGGCATGAATGCTGAATATGCTCCTATTGAAAGTGCAATGCTGAAACTGTCCATTCATTATCCAAGACTGACGCTGGATTACCTGCTGACAGCACCATGCACTCCAGTCATGTAAATGTGAGCGGTTAATGAGATGGCTTAGCATCCAAGGTCATTGGAGAGGGAAGGAAGGAGGGAGGGTGACAGCAGTTTTCATAACTCTCAGTCATCTGCAGTAGAAGCACAGTTGGTATTCCAACACAGTGGACCAGTCGGCTGCAACGTCTGAAAAAAAGTTACGTCGGCCTTGAACTTGAACCCAAACAGCCACTGCGGGCGAGCACGGAGACTTCATCGTCTGGATATGATGAACACATGATGACAAAACAAAGCAGCAGGAAAGCCTAAAGCCCCAAACTCAGATATAAAATTGATGTCATGCAGAATTTTATCTTCTAGCTAATTGCCCTGCTTATGCATCAACTTTTAATTTGTGGTTGAAAAAACAAATTACCTAAAAACGTCCTCTGAATGTCAAAATCCACTGTAAACACAAGCAGACCCTGCTTACATCTTATGGACAAACACTTTCAAAGTAAATGTGACTCACAGTTCTGCACACACTGAAATGGACCACCCTAAAGTGAGAATGAAGAGACAACTGATGCAAGCAAAACAAAGCCGAAGGCGTTCAAGTGTCACCAACTGCTGCACAGGTTTCAACAACAAAAAGATAAAATTATACTATCTACACAACACAAAAATACCGCAGTTCACCTGTTTTCTTGAGCGTCCAGGTATAACACCTTGGGCTACAGTGAGACTCGCTGCTGTTGTGCTGTACGGTTTAACTACTCCTCTTCCTGTTGAGCTGTCAGCCTGCAGTCTGCCGGATTTAATGGACTAAGCCTCTCCATCCCCTGCAAAGACTCACTTTGGCACTCCATCGGCCACCACAGTCAGCTGGTACATCATTCATTGACACTTCATGTTGAATAACAAAACATGACCGCGTATTCCAAAAACATAAACCACAATTGGAGCTGTTATTGTTGCAGACATTATTGTCACATTTACTTTACATATTCAGTGGGTGAATGAATGCCTTGTTTACTCACTGCTGGATCTGAGTTTCATGAGGACACTTTGTCAAGCACATGCACACAGACCAGTGAGCCAGCAGGGGGATGCAGAAAAGATTAATAAAACACTGCAGTTCATGAGTGAAGGCATGAAACGCAGGAAAGTGTAAACGCATTATTTTAATCGTGTTTAAAAAGCCACCGATGCACGTGTTTGCTCAGTTATTCAGATAGTTAACATCCATCCTTCCCTCTTTCCATGGATGGAGGCAGCAGTCCAAGCGGAGATGCCTGGACCTCCCTCTCTCCAGCCACTTCCTGCATAATCTCTCCAGCCTGTTTTGGGTCTCCACCCAGTACCAAGTGCATGAAACACCTTACCTATGAGGCATTCTGTAGGCATCTTAGTGAGGCCCCTGAACTCAACTGCATGACCTACTACTCTATTGTCATGGAGGGGTCTGTGTGACCGAGTGATCTTGTTCTGGACAATTTGCTGCTGGTAGCATCTCTTAAGGCAAACTGGTCCTGGATGAGGGGCCTGACTAAGACTAACAGACCAATGGTACAGATTACTTACTGTGGGTAGGGTTACTGGGGCCATCCTGGAGCCTGGTCAGGAGGAGGTCTTCTGTTAAAGCTAGCTTTTGAGAACAATGTAATGCTGCACAGTGAACACCATTTTTACTTCAGAGATTGCAAATGTCTACATGATTTTACAGTGATGACAACAGAAGCTACAATATCTGATTTCTTATTTAATATCACAACAAATGTTCAGTAAATGAAAAGCTATGGCGTTCAATAAAAGAAAAACAAAACATGCAAAAACACTTATTGGTCTCAAAGGATTCACAGACAGAAGAAAAAAAAAATCTGGCAACAACCAAGTTTATTTTATGATACACTGCCTACATTATCATAAATAAACAGATTCAGAATCCTTACCCACATAACCCCTGTCGTTTCTGTCCGTTGTGGGAGAGCTGCCTGATGATGAAATCACTTGAGTTAACTCAGCAAGGTTCAGATTAAGATACAGTATTACTTGCATGTATTGCTTTACAATATGCTATAAAAAGTTGAACACGCCACTTTAGAAAAATATCAAAATAGAAACAATCCCCGCCACCGTGAAATCTTCCAACACCCCCTCGAGTAAATGCATCTTTGCTTGTCGCTCCAAGCGTCTTTATAATTTTGCCCAGGCAGAAGTTGTGACAAAAATAAAATGGGCTAACTGTCTGGGAAAAAAAACAAGAAGAGGAGTGGGGAAAAAAATAAAAGGATTTACTTTCCTCCTCTAGGAAACACCAGCAGCCAGTGAGGTGGGCTATGTGGGTGCCCTCTAAACAGCCAGCCCTGCATAAAGGACCGAAGGATCAGAAATCTTATAAAAACAGGACAAAAGAAAAAGCACAACAAAGCACTACAACTCAACGTGTGGACACTCGCATGAACTGGACTGGCAGGGATGGAAAAACCAGTAACCTGTGATCGCTGAAATATTTATTTTCCTTATAATTTTCTGTTTGCAAGTCTTAAACGACAATGTCGATGCAAGACGCAGAAAGCAGAGTCAACTTTATAACCTCAACCAAACGAGTGTAAAAATCGCTACAGTACACAGAGCCCAGAATTAAAATTTCAGCCATGATCACAAATCCGGCTATAAGAGATCATCTGAGCTGTGATCAGCTATTAAAAAAAAGAAAAAAGGAGAGCTTCTATTTCATGGTTGAATGTGGGCTGATTTTCCTCATGCAGTGACGTCACCTGCTTACACCACGCCTCTTCCCAAAAGAGATCACATGAAAACGTTTGAGCTGAATCAACCTGAGCACCATAGAAATAAATCAATCACTCTACCTAACACTATAGCTGGAGAGAAAATGTTGAAATTTATACCAAAGACGCACTGATTGTGAAATTGTGGCCTGACAGCGATGCTTACAGTGACAGCACGGCCTACAGCTAATGCTGGCTTTTATCTATCTTGTTTTTATATTCCCCTTTTGTGACAGGGAAAGACAGAAATCATCATAGTAATAACTAAATATCACTTCATCAAACTATCTTTGAACATTTAGCACAAAACCGATGACACACAACAAATAACCCCCTCCCCAATGCCAATGAAATGTCATCATATTTGCCAAAAAGCTGATCAGTTAACAAGGCCAATAACAGCCAACACCATTCGATACACGAGTGCGTCCCTATTTGATAAAGAAACACAGGTGTAGACATTCTGGTATTAGTAGAAGCGCTGCTTTGTGCTTGGGGATAAAAAGAAAAAACAAAATTATATATGTATGGGAGGGCACTAAGTGCTAATAGTGTCCAGGCACTTCACCGTCAGAAAAACACCTGGCACACAGCGGCGGATAAAACTACAGTATGACCTTTAAAAACTACAACCATGCACGGATAAAAATGGCCTCTCCGTTCTGCACTCATTTCTACATATGAGGGTTATAATACACACAAAGACACAAACAATTCACAGATTAAAATCAACATGAAAATTAGTCTCTTCTGACTGCCACAAACAGTGTTATCCAGAAGCTACTGTTTGAATATACCTCCCTCTTGTGGCAGGAGGAAAGTCCGAGTCCAGAGAGGACAATTTTTAATCGTTCCAATTAAATCTGTCCACACATGGAGGAAAAAGAGGTGAGCAAGGTTTACTGCTTGAGTTGTGGTGTGCTGTGGTGGGCGGCAGGGAGGTGCTGTGGGTATGGCGAGGGGCTGCTGATGGTCTTTACTTGCCGCCGCTCTCTGCGGCACCGCTGCTGCTGATGCCCAGGTAGGTGGCGACTTTGTCCACAGCGCTTTGGACCGGGACGACGACGCTGTCGGAGAGGCCTTTGAGGGTATTGATCTGATTGGAATCCAGGTTCTGGTAGACGTAGAACAGAGAAGCGCACACCACCACAAGGAACAGGAGCTTGAGCAGCAGGGGCAGGAAGCTTCGTCGAACTGGTGGTGTGTTTGGGGAGACCGTGAAGCTCGGTCGGGACAGAGACTCAGAATACAAGTTGTATTCGGTGTGGACATCGGTCTTCACGCGGGACTCATCCAGCCAGTACTCACTTGGTTTTAAAGGCCGACCAGCTGCCCCTCTGATTGGACGCCTGCAGGTCGCACTGATAAAAAAACAAAACAAAATCAGGAAAAATCTAACTTTTGATTAGACTGAAAATAAACAAATGCATCTGTGCACTCACCAGTTTTCTCCACAGCTCGCACTCATATTTTATGATATTTTCTGAGCAGATCAAAAGGATCTAGACTCATATTTAAAGATTTTAAATATTTAACCTTGCCATGTAAAGAACTTCTTTACTCGGCACAAAATAAAGCAACACTATCTTTTTGTGTTGCAACGTAAATTAATTTGGTTCCAAAGAAACTCTGGACCAGGGGACTCAAACACGCGGCCCACGTCACCCCTACTTATATATTGACCTGAAGAAAAATAGTGAAATTTGACCCTTGAAGTTACTTTTTTGCTAGGGAGGTTTTGTTTTTTGTTGAGTGCAATGTTAAAATAAGTTCTTTAAAAAGCAAAAAATAAAAAAATCTATATGAAGGCAATATGATCAGAGAGTACAAACATGTTGAAGGATTAGCTGTGTTAGTTCAGTGAGAGTTATTTGTAAAAAAAAAAAAAAAAAAAAAAAAATTTTTATAAAAAAAAAAAAAAAAAAAAAAAAAAAATAAATTTATATATAAA
>VOQK01000531.1:0-17083 GCA_015052645.1 Benitochromis conjunctus | reverse complement strand
GCACTCGGAGAGTGCCAATTAATATTACTGATGCAGGATTGGTAGAATGAGCCTCACCTTTGTCTGCCGTTTGCTGCCGGTTCTGACAGTGACAGGTGCTTTTCCTCTGCTCCTCACAGGCTTCTCTACCACAGGAACTGGCTCTGGTTCAGGGGCAGGGACCTCCTCTGTGTGAAGATTGAAATGAGGCAACATCAATACCGTGGTGTGTATTTGTCCAACGTTTAACCATGGGCCTTTTGCAACTGATTAAACGTATTCCTCGATAAAGCCCCCAAACAAACCAACAACAACCCCCACCCAACAAGAACATTTAAACTGAACTGTGTTCAGGGCTCACCGTCTTCTTTGTCACTGTACTGGTCGGAGTTTGTGTTGCCGTTCTGGTTACTGTCTGCCTTGGGGAGAGTTGTGACATCTGTAGGAGCTTCGGGTTCAGTTGGAGGCTGGTCCAAAAGCTTTTGCAGTCTCTTCTCATACAACTTACGGGTAGAAGCTGAAAGGGCAGAGAGCGGGATTAAAGGGAAAACAATTCATGCCTTTCATTAGACGTTTGCTTGGTATTCGTCTTAGTTTTCTTTTCAGAATTAGCAACATCTTTGTGTCATTTCATTTTCGTTTTGTGCAATGTTGTGCACAATGGATTTGATTCTTATCATAAAACATTTTGTGTTAGGTGTGCCTTGATGCATTGGTTGAACTACTGCCTGCTCATTGTTTCCATCATCCTTGTTAAACTGCTCTGTGATTCACCGTACTGACTGGCTACAAAGGCTCATCTGCACGCTCTCTCTGGTCTCCCTCTCCTCCAGCTTTATTCCTCAGTTTTGCTTATTTATTATTAGTGGAGTGGGAGTTACCAGCAGTAACTAACATTAGTAAGTTAAATAAATGTAATTTTTAAATTTATTTTAATGTAATAAATTTTAATAAATAAATGTAGTAAATTAACTAAATAAAACTGACTAGTTTTAGATTTGTTTAGTTTACTAATTTAGCCTGACTCTGATCTGTTTGTTTTCCCTGACCTCCCATCACCTTTAGTTAGTTGTATTTCATTATTGTAAGTAATTTAGTTTATCTCATATATTAGGCTCCTTGTAGTCCATGGCACAGTGTAACAATTGTACTACTATTTTTATTTTTATAACTGGAAAACCCTTGACTAAATGTTTTTGCTGTTACAAAAAATGGTTTTAAAAATATAATTTAACTTTAAAACAAACATATTCTCATATGAGTGTTTAGTAGTTTTTAAGCATTTATTGTTTCTTTTTTAAATATATATTTTTTTATTTTTCTCTTTGTATCTGTGCTCTTGCCAACTGGATAAGTTACATTTGTTTTATTGCACAAGAGTGTAGGACATAAATGAATGAATCCAGGGAACTCACCAACAATGGGTCCTACGTCCACACCATGCTTTGCCAGCTGCTGTTTTAAGTCTTCATCAGTCAGATCCGTCACCTCCACTTCCTCTGCGCGAGGCTTGTCCGTCTTTCTGGTAGCTTTCTGTAAAAAGAGGAAAAAAATAAAATAAAAATCCATTAGTGCGGCAATTTTCGAAACATAAACCAGTCCAAGCAGACGCGTGGAGACTAACATCAAACCACATGTGGGAAAAAGTAAAAATAAAACCTAATTTTTAGCAATTACAAACTTACCCTTCCGGAGCGACTTTTGTTGGACACCACCGGGGCAGGTAACTCTTCATCGCTAGAGAAGGTGTCTGCAGGTGGGGTCTTCTTGTTGTTCAGTACGGTCAGGTTCTTCAGATACAGCTGCACATACACTTCTTTTTTATGCTCTCCGCTGGGAAGGGGCACATTGTTTGCCGTAAGCTCGTTCTTCAGCTTGTCTTTCGTGAGAATTGACGGATCTTCGAGGAATTCTGCCATTCTAACTTTATTTTTGTTGTTAAAAAAAAAATCTCAGTGATTTCCTTCGTGGCTAACGGAAATTAGCTGGTTCGCCGAGCCGCTACAAACAACACCGGGAACGTGACGGAATAGCGCTGTTGTCAAACAGAAGTGGCGCCTACCCGCTGCCAATTAAGCTAGGAGGACAGAAGCGGTTTATTGAGATAAACGCCCAATTCTTCTCGTTAGCCTACCGGTTCGACTATTTACAGTTAGCTTTAATTTTTCGAAAACAGATAAGCGCGTTTGCTGTAAATGAAATCAGTGAAAAAAGCTAAATTAACTTGATGTAATTTGACTGAATTAGCTTAGCTTCAAACCGGTCCACTTGCTTCTGTCTGTCCGCGGTCGCAACAGGGCCAAACAGCAAACAGCGCCGCTATTGGATGGAAGTCCCCAGTAAGCTCTTCTCTGATTGGCTTGCTATGAATGGAACCTTGGCAGGCTGCCGCGACAAAGAAACCGAAGCTTTGTGGGTTTTGGATGACAGATTTACATTAAATCTCGTCGAAGAAATTCACATATTAGTTAAATTTTCACGACTTTATTGACATTGAGATTTTATGAAGCGGGCAGATACGAGTTTAAAACACTAATTTTGTTCGGTGCAACAAGGGAGGCGGTAACAATGTTACAATGGCGCTAGCTGTTAAAAGCGTCCATACAGCTGTAGTTTCTATCCGTCCCGTTTGCCACGTGATTTTAATCTAATCTTTAGAGGTAATAACTTGATTATTTGTAATAATATAGAGCCCCTGCAGTTTTTCATGGTGCACATGGCAATGGGCGTATGTTCAGCCATTTAGATGAAGTCTGCCTCTGTAACAGAAGAGGGCAGCATAATGCCGCACAGTTATTGAAAACAAATCGGTTATCCAAAGCTTAATGCTGTTTATTATGAAGTCAGTAAGCAAGCAAACTTTATTAACGTTATAAATACACAAATTCTGCTTTGCATGGATAAGGCAGGCATTTATAATTCGTAACTCAAAATAATAATAATAAAAAAATATATATATAAAAAAAAAGAGCACTGAAAATAAACCACTTTTTAAGACACTTTTCAGAGATGTGTACTAAGAAACCGTATGATCATTAAGTTTTAATCTATAAGCATGAATACTTTTGTAGATAGAAAGACAGCTTAAACGATGAAAACATGCTTGAAACATGCTTTTTATTTTGCATTACAAGTTGCATATCTTTAGTTTTTTTTAGAGAGTGCTGGATATGTGGGGTCATCTACTAACTGGAAGGCTGGTGGTTTGATCCCTGGCTGCTCCAGTCTGTATGCCAGAGTATCCTTGGGTACTGAACCCTACGTTGTTCTCCGATGCATCCATCGAACGATGAATGTGTGTGAATGTTAGATAGAAAGCACTTAGGTAGAAAAGGCATATAAAAAGTGCTTGTATGAATGGGTGCGAATGGGTGAATGAAGCATGTTGTATAAAGCACTGTGAGTGTTCAAGTAAAGTAGAAAAGCATTTACCATTTACAGAAACAAGACACCGGAAGTTGGGATGGACGTTTATTCGGTGGGATGGTAATCGTGCTAAAGTGACATTTCATTTCGCTGCACTGAATTGCTAAACAAACATGTGATGTTGGTGGTAATTCAAGAGTCTGGGAGGAGACAAATGTTGCCCACTATCTTACAGACAGTTAATTAATCTGTCAATTATTTTTAATGAACCCTTAACAGAAAATCACTAGGTGCGGATCTACACACTCGCTCACAGACACGACAGTGTTCAACTGCCTCCTGTTTGTCTTGGTCTCTGAACACTCTCCTCCTCCCCTCACTGTGGGGACAGTGGTTTGAGGTGGCACTGTGTGGCTCCCCACCTGTCCTTCAGACCTACCCCTCTGGGGCTTTTCTGGGATGCTGCTGCAGAAACCAAGCAATTGATCCCCGCCTCAGCTCCTAACCACACTAAAATACAGCACTTGAAGTATAGTTCAGCTTTTCCATAGCGGATTTGCCAATGGACTGTAAGCGTAAAAAATGTTGAGCCCTTGAGAAACACCTCTTAAGCTTTCTTTGTATGTAATTTATACAGAAAATAAGACTTGGGCCAAGAATCACAGAGAGTGCCTCTTTAAGCATAACAGTCATGGCCTCTGAAAAATGATCAAAGACTACTCTTTAATCGTCAACGTTCACATTTTTAGAATGAGTTCATTTGAAATGGCGCTGCTCCACCTGATGTTGAACAGGCAGTTTATTTGATGGCATTTCTTGACAGATGATTGTTAAATAAACCAACAGAACAAATGTAACAACTGGCTGGAGGAAGACAAAAAAACAATTTAGGTGAAAGTAAGAGCCAGCGGGCGGCTACCCCGAGAGAGAGAGAGTTGAATTGGCAATTGAAATATTAAACGTTATGTTGTGTTTGGAAAAGACGGCACCTCTCAAATGAACTTAAATGCCAACATCCATGTTCTAAAAGAGGATTTCTGATCATTTAGAAAAATGTTGAACGCCGGCTCCTCGCTTGAGTTTATCTTGGATTTTAAGCATCTCTAAATCCAAATTGAGCCAACCACAGAAGTACCTTAGGAAAAGTCAACCTTTACCACCCAGCGAATGTCTGATCCAATTCCACTGACACAACAAAACACATACTTGTGAAATTAATCGGTGTTACAAAGCTTCAGCATACTGTGTGACAACAGACCTGTCACCTCCCGGGCGTAGAACTGCTGCATGGTCTAAATTTACGTAACAGGCGTGCATTAATTTTTTTTCACACATTTTTACATAATGTGAAACATTTTGCAGTATCATGAAAAGCTAAAAAAGGTCAGTTTTGCTGCACTAATCTATCACAACAATCTTTAATCCTCCAAGGATGTTATTACTTGCTGCCAAACTAATTAAGATCAAATCCTGGGCAGTTTCCTGTGCAAAAAGGAGGGTAGGATGCGGGCAGCAGTGTATTTCACTAGAGTTTTGTGTGTCCTGGCCTAGGAACAGCCATCTAGTAATGCTCACACAGTATATTTTCATCTGTTGACAATCTAAACTCTACTTAAAGGACACACACTTAGTTGTAGACATTTCTGTCAGAAGGAAAAATGAGACTGCCCTTCTGGCCCTTGCTGATGCCCATTTGGCGGCATGCCTGTTTGTATCAGGCGCACTCCTCTGTGTATTTGCATTCCTATTATGATTTAGGCTTTTTCCCGTTTTATTTGGCTATTGAGAGCAGAGACAAACTTGCTCATGTCCTCGCTGAACTTAAGGCAAACATAACTGTGTGTGAAATTTCAAGTAGTCCAAGTCCACACCGAGGCCCTCATGTAGCTCATCTGGTGGAAAATTCACCAAAGGCCATCCACGCCCATAATAACGTCCCTAATGATAAAGGTTCACTTTGCTTGTGACACTGCACTGCTTTAGGGCTTTAATTCACTTCACAGTTTTGGTCATTGTCAATAAGCACATACAAAGGTTCAAAATTTAATATTTTTACATAAAGTAATTTATGAATGTTTTTAAGAGGTACTAAGAAACCAAACCAAACACCAAAGTCTTACTTCCTGTTCTCATTCAATTTTTCTTTTTTTTTTTTGGTGCGTAGACTTCTGCCCATAGACTACACTTTTCCTACTGGTAAAGATGTCCGCCATGCCATTCATACTGCATTAAATGAACTACGTATGAGATAAGCACACTGACAGGAAGTGGAGTCCGGACCACTTGAGGTCAAAGTGGGCTGCATCTGGCCCACAATGTAAAATGAGTAACATCCCTGCTGTAGTCCATCACTAAGGTTATGTTAGATTTTCTCCAGGTGACGGGTATCAGTCAGCGTTATAATCCTTGATTAAAAGTCAGCACTTCCTTGATGCTACTGATTTAGCAGTACTAATGTTTCTTCAGATAAGAACTTCAGGAACAAACAAAGGTGTGTGTGTGTACATTTGCAAAACTGACAAAAAAATCCTAATGTTTCTCCATATCTGCTGTTGTAAGGAAGAGGAACTGTTTGAACAGTCTGCAAACTAGTTAACCAGATCAAAATGATTGGGTAATGTTGCTGTGTTGTCTTCACAGTTTGTCTCTGCTACCCTCAGTTGGCTAAATATATTGGTAATGCAAGTTATAGGAGGGCAAGCACTTTTGAGAGTCTCAGCAAGAATTCACTGCTATTCAATACCAAACGTCACAAAAGTTAATTTCAGCCAAAAAAAAATAAAAAAAAAATGTTGGAGACAGTTACCATCAACCAGGTCACTGGCAGCTCGCCTAGGGTTAGAATGGGGTGAATTTAAAAAAACTAGAGGATGTTGCTTTTGAAATCAAGTCTTATAAAAGAATCTTGAAATAGGGGTTTTTCCATAATGATGTTCCAAACAGATGTAACTTCTACAAAATTGGATGGATAGTAACTGACCCACCCTAACCTTAAATGGACTGGTGGTGATGTTGTGACAAGATCTCACATACTTGACTTTGTTTTTCATTGTCAGGTAAATTTTTTTGTTTTACATGCCTAACATGGCTAGGAACAGCCAAGACTGTGGCTAGTGGCCCTTGAATAAAAAGAAAGGGCAACCTCACACAAGTGACTGCCAGAGCCTCAAGTTAACAGGAAAGAAATATTTCCGTGCTTAACTTGGCTGAAGTTCTACGCAGACCTACTTCTGCTTAGTTTTTCTGTCTACATGGCCGAACACAGGTACCAGACCAGCATGGGAAGAGCCAAAGACTTCTCAAAAGGCTCCTGCGATGTGTCGGTAGTGACACCCCAATGCCCTGCGACTGTTTCCCCTCTTTCGCAGAGAACCGGGCTCTGAGCTCACAGGTCTCCACAGTCAAGCCAGGAGGGCCCATTAAGCGGCCCTAATGAATGAGAAGTAGACAATCAACAGAGACTCAGCAGGACTCACAGTTGCCAAGTGCCAGATCAGGGAACACGCCAACAATGCAGTGCATTCAGCATTTTATTGCAATCATTGGCAAGACTGAAGCTCAATTTTCAATTAAGTACAAAAAAAGAAAAAAAAAGAGAATAAAGAAAAGGGAATGGATTTTATCAAAGCTGACAAACGGAGACCTCTTTGGGGACCTTCATGTGAGGTGCTTCCATTGTCCGACATGGCTTCTTGCAATTTCCTTGTCAGTTTTGGGAGTTTCTGGTGTCAAGTTATTTTAAGTAACAGCTCTGAGCTCTGTATCTGGTGCAGCCAAGCCAAATCTGGTACTTGCTGATACGTTCTTATCTTATTCGATCTTGGAAATGTAAAAACTTTCAGGCCTCATTACCTGAATGAGCTGCTCTTCAGCTCATCCTACATCAGAACCCTTGGTCAGTAGACTTGGGGTGAATCATGTGGAAAAGGCACTTGTCTTCGTGTTTCCTGTTCTTCCAGGAGGTAGTCTTGATGGTTCAGATTATGTAGCAGTTCATAGTTTTGGGTAGTAAAACACCGCAAGGCTATCAATGCTCCGAAGCCTCACAGCGTGGCTTGTCCGTGCCAGCGGTAAAGGACAAATGTGCCAAAGTCTGCTGGGTTTGGCTCTTTTCTCACCCCCTGGCGTCCAACACCGATGTATCCAGCTGAGGTACAATAATTTGACACCTCTTAACCAGCTGGACCCTTTAGCGTGACAACCACTGCTTTGTTTTATATTCCTATGTATTTTGAACGCAATAAAAAATTATAGTCAGCAACATCTAAACTGTGTTTTTATCCACTTTGGACTTCTGCCCCTCCCCACCCCCTTCAATCTCCTTTATCCCTCCCTTTCCTATGTGGGATTTAACGTACACTTTGTGGTAACCTTGCTAAGTTATCAGTTTTTTCTACGTTCTCTCACACTGAATAAAGGCTTGTTTCTGCGCGCCTGCTTGTTAAGACTTCAAGGACAGCTCCCTCCATCTGGTATTAAGTATTCCTGGTGCCAGTGTCGGGTTAACTGACACTCCTGCACTTAAACTAATGGCAGCGAACAGTCATCTCCCGTGAGGTGCTCACCTTGGAAAAAATCTCATCCCCAATCATAGAGGTGCTCTTGCCACCCACTGAATGAAACCATGGGCATGAAAAGAGGGATTGTTTCACCATTCAGGCATATACGAGGGCAAATGAAAACATGTAATACGCATGTGCTGTCTTGGATTTGCTTTCCTCTCTAGCTCAATGAGACGTTGAGAAGTGAGAGCGGCGTGCAAACAGAAAAAGTCAAGAGTCAGCAAATCGTCATTAATAAAACATCTTCATTAGGACAGAAAACATGCAATCTTTTCATTTTTTTCTTAGCAAATGAACCAGAGTCTCTTAATTCTTATTCAAATGTATAAGAAATTTAGCTTTTATAACATGTTTGTCAGAATAAAGGAGAAGAAGTGATAGTTAGGCAGAAACACACACATAACATTTATATATATATATCATGTTTTTGTTGTTTTCTACAGCAACCATTCATAATAACTGCCAGTGGAAGTTTGAAAAGGGAAGATATACTATTCTTTTGTCCTCAGTGATCAGGTGCATTTTTTCTTTTACGTTTTCATCGTATATCACCTCGTGGGTCTGGAATGAGCCGAGCGCTTCACATGCAATTACAGGTCTACAGTATGTTGGTCAGCACATTAGAAGCGCACAGCTTACAGACTTGGTAGTCACATTTCATGTTAGTGAGAGTGTGAAATGATAAAAAAAAAAAGTTTCAATTTACCTCCAAGTAAAGAAAATAATTGCACTAGCAAAAGTGTTCACATGTGTTCGAGGTATTTTCCACATCCTGCTCTTATCGCCTTCTTTCTGTTCAGCTGTGGAGCTGTATGCCATAACGGTCTCAAAAATGTGTTTTTCCATGTCTTTATTTGACTACATCATATTAGCTGTGCTTTGAAGTTAGACTATGACTGTCCTGGGTGGACTGTAAGTAAAATATGTCATCCATGCCAAAGAGAAGCATCTCTCAGACCACAGGAGTGCAGCATCACTCACCTCTGAAGCCTCTTCTCAATGGAAACCTAAACAGCTTTTTAAGAATGAAGAGGTTTTTCAGTTTGTTGCTAAATATAGGCCAGCCTGGTGGGAGGCGACAGGTTCTACAGCCATTTTCAACAAAGATGAGCCCCAGGTCCTGCCCAGAGCCCGGCGGGTGGCGACTGCCGGTGGTCCGCCTTTCTCTTATGCACCGGCTCTTAAGTAAACACTGCAATCCTGCGGTCAGCTACAGCATGGCAACGAGCAAAAGGACTCACTGTGTAGTTACACATAGCTATGGTGTGTTGTCTCCCTCTGGCTCACTCAAACTTGGTCTTGGGGTCGAGGGCCAGCGACAGACCTTGATGTGTGACTCCAGGAGCCTGCTGGGAACTCCTGGTGGAGGCAGTGTTGGGCTTAACCTCTCTGGACACCTTTGATCAAACAGTTTCCATCTGCCAACGTCTAAATTAAGAACATTATCATGTTTATTGACATTGCCCTAGTTATCACTTTTTATGTGCAGGGCCATTAAAATTAATGAACACTGGTCCACGTTAATGGACCATGCGGCCACTATCAATCAACTCAGAAAGCGAAATCATTCATGCATGTGTGTTCACATTCAAATGCTTCCTATGCTTCCATAGTATTAATGCTAAAAGGTTGAATAAAGTCCCATTGAACACCAGCACAATCCTAAAACATTGTAATTCTACAATAAATATAGTGAGCTGATTTAATTTTTTACATTCAAAAATTTAGTGTTTTCAGGAGTAACAGCCAGGAATATCAGGTTCAATCAGGAAATATCTTAAAGCTGAATTTTTTTTTTTTTTATCAGAGGGGCAGGATAATATGCCATTAATCATCAGAATCATATCCAATAAAGCTCCAGATTAATCAACACAGAGGAAAACTGACAGTCCCGGTCCTTATCCACTGAGGAAAATGAGGGGCAACAGGTAAGCCTTTATCCATTGAGCTCTGTTCTTGCATTGCTCTCCTATACATGGCGATCATTATTTAGGGAGTCTCAGTGGCTACCTGTAAGGACCACAGGGGTGGCAAATAGCAGGGTTGTGGCTTTCTGAGCTTCTTAGTGGTGCGAGCAGAAGGATTTACGGTAACTCTCAGACAAGCGTTCACAGCTTGGACTCTTGGCATGGATCTGATATTGTCTCTGGCTGAGCATCAAACCCACTGTACCTGAGGTCCAAAAGTACCTACACAAAACCCTAGGATGTTTGAATGATAAATCGCCGACATTTAGTGGCAGAACAAAAAATATTGGCCTTGCTGGGGATATCAATTTTAATTTTAATTTAGAGTGAGAGCGCCTACTGGGTGGTTTGATTGAGCAGAGATCGGCTTCTAGTCGAAAGTGACGTGCTCTTCGCGTTCAGACGAGGATATGAGTTTTCCTGCAAATTCAGCACAGGTGCATCAGTAGAAAGCCACCCCGCAGTGTAAGAGCCGCCAGCGGGGGTGATATTGAATATCAGCTATGATTTAAAGTAAATTGACCAAGTTATCTTTAAGTTAATATCCAGTCCTTTTGGGACACACAATTTATTTCCTTGTGTAGCTGGACTTTTTGCAGTCTCTGCTTTAGCCCACCATTGTAAGGCACTTCTGGTTCTGATAAAAGGGAAATCATCTCCGTGAGATTTCCTGGGAGTGTTTGATGATAAAAACATATGGCCACAATAGCTCAAGAAGTTAATATACCTGACATGCCGGTGTAGCTTTATGGATCGGCTGTGTAATCTGTTCTGTTAAGCAGGATTAATGTCAAAACGGAGGATGTTTTTTAAATCACTGGTATCATTATCTTCTATGTTACATTCAGGTAAAATCATCATACACAAGGCTAATACTGTGCTTTATTAATGTGCTGCTTGCTGATGATGCCAAGAGGTGCTTTACACAGCCGCAGGACTGAATTTAAGGTCAAAGAGGACACACTGAGCCAAACACACCAACCGCCACCCTGGAGAAAAAAGCTATGGTGCTAATATTGGGGGGGGGGAGACTGATTACAGTGCTACTATTAGGTTCTGGCATCAATTTTGGACCAAAGTAGGAACGCCCTCAACACTTCTCTTTGGTGTTCATGCCCTTGGTCCTCAGTGGCACACTACATGATATTATGAGGAGCCAGACCAAACATGCCAAGCCAGACCACAGGGTTACTCACAGCCCTTGCACATTCTTTTGAGGGTGAAATGTGACCTGGTCCTATTTTTCAGCAGCTTGTCAGGCTCAGTGTGGTGCAGGGAGGTAAACTAGGAAGGAAAACTGTTGTCACCTTTCTATAGCTCTTACTTTTTTCAGTCTTACAAGATGGCAGCCTTGGGTGTCAAAGTGAGACCAGACGGGTGGGTTGGCCGACTGCCGGCAGTCACTATGGATATGGACAGAGTGGATGTACTTCAGCAGCAGACAATAAATGGAAATTGGTTTATTGGTGAAACATTGCGAGTTGATGGACACGCTCTGGCTAGGTAATAAATGTTTTAACCGCACGCATTAAGATATACTGTAAGTATAATGCCATATGTGAGACTGAAATTGAAGTGACAACATAATGATTTGGGGCAAATTCAATAAAAATCCCTGCAGCAGCTTGAGGAAACTGCATGTCCAGCTGGGTGTAAGACGCTAAAAACATTCCCTTCCTAGATGATGTCTGCTCCATTTACAAGAACATGTTTTTCTGTTTCCTCCCTCAACAGCATTGGAGAGAAGGCCCTTGTTGAGCAGCGTCATCAGAGACTTGGGCTGGAAAACACTGTCAGGCATTCAATTTGTCTGAGCTTGTCATCAGACGAAGCTCATTTTGAAAAATGCTTGTTATGACTGCTGCTAACCATATCCACCAACTCTGCGCCTGGTAAGAGGGGGACAGAAGACAGGAAGTCTTTCAGTCAGTCTGGTTATACTGGTTCCCAGCAGACTATCAAATGAGTGAATGGCAGGACTTTAACTGATGGTTTGCCCAACTTAATTGCAAAAGACAGAAGCAGTAAAACAGCTTTCTGAATGAAAAAAGTGAGCTCACTGCTGTAAAACCAACTCTTCCCTTTGTTAATATGTTGGGAATGGTTATTCTTGGAATTAGGGGTCAAAACAGTAAAATCAACCTCAATATCCTGAGTTTTGCCAGAAACAAAAGCTTATACTTCCCCCCCTCCTACCAATGTGTTCTACCATCCAAAAAAGTCACCTAGACGAGACCTCTGAAAATTGGCAACTGTTTCCATCAGTGGAAAAAAATAGAGCCAGACAAAACTTTATAGGCAGGGCAGAGAACTGTGACATAATTTTCTAGATGCCAAGAAAAAAATATTCCCCTGAAAAGGATTAAGAATTAGTTTTACTAGATTTGGTAGCCAAACTTACCTAATCATATCTCTTAGCTATTGCTGTGTTAAATACAAAGTTTTTGGAGTTTTCTCAGATTTTTGTAAACTTTGCATTATAGTCTACCATCATCCGACAATTAAAAACCTGTGGGTCCACTAAAATGATTTTTAACTGTGTTTAAACTGCTGAATTTGACTTTTTACAGTAATTTCGGACATGTTCCAGAGTGTGTTATATTAACTGTTTTCAATGTTGGTTTCAGCTGAACGAATGTGGACTTAAAAGCCAACAATGGAAGCAGATTTGCATTTTTAATAGCATAAAAGATGTGACACTATATACACTATAAGCAATGACGGTATCCTGTTACAGTACGATGCTCTAATTCAATGAGGTCTTTAGAATGACCCATTCGTTCACAAATGTTAAGAAAAGAAGAAAAAACTCAATAACTCCAGAGTACCAAACCTCCTCTGGCATTAACATCAGCACAAAAACTGTGCGCCAGGAGCTTCATTGTATGGGCTTCCATGCCCAAGCAGCTTCTGTAGCTGTAATATGTTGGTGGCCCAATATATTTGTTCATATAGTGTATATTATACCTGTGCTACTAAAGAAACCAAAAAGGTTTTTCTTTTGTTGTTCAGTAAAGCATATCTCTAGGTTGAAGCCTGTGACTCTGAAGGTCAGACAGTAAAAGTAAATAATGCATAACGATACTTATGACAAATTCACTTTGGCACTTAATGTACTACTCTGCTGGCAAAATACTGCCCACTTACCTACAGGAACAAGAATCCCAGTGTTTTCATTTTAAACATGAAAGACTGCTGATCAGTCCATATGTTGCCTATGCTACCAGTTCCTCTTACTGTAGGTTTCCACCAGCCGCAAAACCTACACATTCTTCCTCTGAGCGCAGCCACAAAAGCAGGTCAGCTCCTCAATGACCAAATCTTTCTCCAAGAAACACAGCCAACTTTACCGCTGAAATAGTTTTCAATAAATTTTAATTTCCGCAGCCACTTTTTCCCAGTCTTGAGAAGGTAATGAATTAGCAAACAAGAGCCTCAAAAGAATTCCCTCCCATTCCTCTTTACTCAATGAATTACCATCGACCACACAAAGAAAACAAAAGATGGCAAGTTTATTTTTCTGTGGTGGAGCCATTTCAACATAGCAATTATTCACTGACACCACTTTCAAAGGTACTTCAATCAAAGGTTTCAAGCACCACTGATAGTGGGTAGCAACAGTGGGAACATTACAGCACTGTGTAATACACTGTCACATTATGATTAGTTGGGCATGGAAAGGTATAGCTGTGTTTATGTGGTATATGGAATAAAAGTAACTGTATATTTAGAAAAGTTTAATGTTGCAAATCTGACTGGGATCATGTGAAAAGTATGACTTCAAGTCATTAATGAGTTGCTGTTTGTTTTGTAAAGTTACCCAAATCAGTTTATTCATACAGCACATGTAAAAACAGGGGTTGATTGAAGTACTACGCGACATCATATACAAGATAAGCTCAAAAGAAAGTCAAAGTGCTTCACAGTTGCAAAAATTCAATATAACAAATTGAAGAAATATTTTAAAGGGACCTATTATGCTCATTTCCGAGCCCATATTTTTATTCTTGGATTCACAGTCAATTTAAAGTCATTTTAAATTAGCTGGAGACAGTTCCTTCAGCCTCAACATTACTGCCCCTGTTTTGCCTGAGAAGATTGGGACAATTACTTTTTCTGATATTTTCACTCTCCTTAGCTTCGCAGTGTACATGTGTATACATGTGTATTTTTAGTTAGTGTGACCACTGCTAATTGAAATGTTGTCTATCTTGGCCACGACACTGCTGTAACAGAGATTTTTAATCTCACAAGTCATATATTCCCTTGGTAACAGTTAAAAACAATTGAAAATAATCCTTATTTATCTTATAATTAGCATTTGTGCACCTCGGTTCATTGACAGTGTGAAATTAGCTGTATTCACACTTCTCCTTTAAGAACATGAAATCATATCTTGGCATTTTTCAGCTGCAAGAAATCAGTAGTTATTTTCTGAGCCCCAGTGCTCCTTCAGTTCCCCAAAGCAAACAAATACGGAGGTGCCACTGAGAGTTCAAAGTGATCTAAATGATTTAAACTCCAGTAAAATGATCGGTGTGGTTGTTCTGGGTATTTATGCACTCTGCATTGGCTCCACCATGCCTTTAAGTCCTTAAAGTTAACTGTCTTCTGATTGGCTGCTCCCGAGGGTGACCATATTTGGAATGCAGCTCTCACTGACATCATACAGATCTAAAAGAAGGAAAAAAAAATCTCTGAAATTGAGTCTTTCGAGCAGTCTGAAGCCTGATTAGTTTTTTTTTAAGTGTACAGTTATTATCTGTACATACCCAGATGTAATTATTAGAATCCTGGGTCGTGTTTTACATGGTCATTTACCAGTGAATCAGTATAAGACAGAAAATATGGATAAACTTACAAGAAATATTAGAAAGTGAGAAAAGTTAAAAAGCAAAGAAGCATCTATAAGTAACTGAGAATAAATAGGTTTGGTTTCTTCGGAGAGACAGGATGAACCAAAACTGGAAAAGCGACAAAAAAGAAAATAGCTGGTTGGAGGGAACGAGATAAAAAGAAAAGGGTCAAATACCATACAAAAAAAGCTAGATCTGAAATAAAAAATAAACAGTAACGACAAGCTTGTGGGAGCTTTAACAGATCTGTTGCATTTTGTTGTCCTGGCAAAGACTGGCAGCTTGCAGCAAATGCGTGTGTGTTTGTTTGTGTGGGCTTGTACTATAACTGTGGGGGCCTGTATGCGTGTGTATAAGTGGGCTGTGTGTGGCCAGACTCTCTGGGCTGATCTTGGCCCCCGGCTCTAGCTGGCGTTCAGCATGTCTGTAAAGAAACAGCTGGAGGCAAAGCCAACACCAGTCCTGCTCAGAAGCTCAGCTCTGCCAGCAGCGACAGATTCCAGAACTTTCCACGGTCCTGCGTCGCCATGCCAACAGGTCTTGGCATGCCACAGCTGTCCTGATCTGCACACCTGGCCCACCAAGAGTCCAGAATCACCTCTCCTGTCACTGTGTGATGAACAGGTCATTTACAACCCAAGTGTTTGTGTGTTTTTAAGAGTTATGGGCCCAGGTAAAGAAAACACCGTGGCAGTGGACCTCCTGTGTGTTGCCCTAATCAAACAGAGCTAAGAACCTTCGCACTGCAGAAAAGCAGGGCTTAAATTTGTGGAAAACCCACACAGAGGGATATTCAAAAAGAAACTACATTATGGAAATTGCGCTTAATAAAGATTTGTGCTGTTTGTCTTTGATAGGGCCACTGAGTTTCGTGGTTTCAAGAGCAACTACCAAACCTGAGGTTAAGAGGAATATTTAACTGCAATTGCAGCTACAGAGTGGGGTTGGCCAGTGTAGGGGGGAAAAAGCATTATAACTCAATCTTTTTAGTCTGGATGTCAATATACACATCTGGACACTTTATTAGGTACATCTTGTTAGTACTAACTTCAGAACTGCTAAAATTCTTCATGCCACAGAGTCAACAAGGTGCTGGAAACATTTCTCAGAGATCAGGTCATAAAGGGATGGACATAGTCCAAAACAACACTCAGGTAGGTTGTGGTGTTTAAACGATGTTCATTTGGTACTAAGGAGCCCAAAGTTTGCAGAAGCACTATACCACAGCCCATTACAATACCACCAGCAGCCTGAACCACTAATACAAGGCAGGATGGATTCATGCTGTCATGTTGTTTACTCTAAATCACGATCCCACCATCTGACCATTGCAGCAGAAATTGGGACTGAAAATGAGCCAGAATGAAATGTAGCCTCAGCCTCCTGTTGCCACCAGTTGTCTTCTGCTGCAACAGCCAATCTTCTTCAAGGTTTGATGTGTTGTACATTCAGAGATGAGCTTCTGCACACCTTGGGTGTAACCAGTGCTTTTTTGAATTAGTGTTGCCTTGCAACCACCTTAAAGCAGTCAAGCCACTTTCCTCTTTTCCACCTGGCATCACCGGGAAATTGCCATTCACTGGATATTTTCTCTTTTTTCTGATTGTTTGGTTTAAACTCTAGAGCTGTCATGTGGGAAAATCCCAGCAGATCAGCAGTTTCATGCCACACTCAAATCACCTTTCTTCACATTTTAACTTCAGCAGGTTGCCTCAATCATGTCTAGTCTATTGCTTTGAGGTGCTGCAATGTGATTGGTTGTGTAGAAATTTGCATTAACAAGCAGGTGTACCTAATGAGTTGTCCAGTGAGTATAGTGAGTAACTCTGTATTTTCTACAAATAGAACTGTGTCACAAACATTTCCAAGTAAACAGAATGATCAGTATAAAGGCAAATATTAGATTTTCATGGGTCATCTTTAAAAGCAGCTGAATTCTGTTTCATGAGTTACTGCAAGTGACAATAAACTTATCAAATCCAATTGACATATTTCGATGTATTTTCAATTCTTTCACAGGGTAAACTGTTTTCACTCATGCGGGGATAGGTCTGTTTTTTTTTAAAAGAACAATTTACAGCAGGTGTCAGCAAGAATGACCTCAAATGGCATCTCTTGCACTTGGTTTGGCATCAAAATCTCATTCCATGTCAAAGCCAATACACAAACTGTATGGTTTGTGTATTGTATCTGTTGGTTCTGAGGGATACAGGACATAAAGACCAGGTGATTTTTGGTTGTATTTCACTAGCTGGGACCACGTCCTCAATTGTGGTGGGCGGTGGGCGACGGGAAGCTGGGAACTGATGCTGCGGTTTGGGGAAGGCCTCGATGGGGACTGGCAGCGGCTCCC
>VOQK01000528.1:0-19995 GCA_015052645.1 Benitochromis conjunctus | reverse complement strand
ACATTTTGATAATGAGATCTGGGAATATTCCAGGGCCCTCTGTTATTTTAATATGGAGTATCCACTGTCATCTTCACCAGACATCTCAATAATCTTTCAGAATTATACTTACTGGAGTCAAAACTCAAACTAAATAACTGAACTAAATAGTACAATGCATCCCATTGGTCCTCAATGTCCTGGTGCAACTGTATTGACCTTGTTCTGGGTGGATCCTATTAACAGTATTAGTAAAATTGTAGCTGTAATAAACAGAAGACACAGGTTCTCCTGGCCCACTCTACGGGTTTTCATGAAAGCTGCTTGTGTTCAGAGTCTCCTCATGTTTTTCTGAGATAATCCACCAGCCGGCAAGGCGTAGCTTGACACCCACATCCGTGTCAAAGAAAGCTATTCTCTGTGGTTCTCACTGGAATCCAACAGGCCTCCCAGCCTGATTCCAAATATTTATGATAACTATATGCTCCAATAGTCTTTTCATACTTTACTAATGTTATGCTAGTGCTCGTTGTGGTAAATAACAACAGCATGCGATGTAATATCCAGAGTGTCTCTGAGACTCTTGCTGCACTGCTTGTTTGTTAGAGAATAACCCGACTGGTGCGACTGTTTTATGTTTTTCTGAATTTTAGGATATCTGTCCACGTCAAACACAAGCTGACCTCATCAGCGTCATCGTCCACAGACGGAGGAGTGGACCACGGCATTTCTAGCAACATAGACTGTCACATTTCTTTGTGGGACTATAAGTTTGGCCCGTGCAGAGACTAATATATCAGAGACAAGTCCATCTGATTCAAATAACACCTTTCGCCATGGCTACCACAGGCATGCAGTTGCTGGGTCTGATCCTTTCCATCGTGGGCTGGGTGGGTGGGTTAATAGTTTGTGCCATCCCCCTGTGGCGGGTCACCGCCTTCATTGGTAACAACATAGTGACAGCTCAGATCATTTGGGAAGGCCTTTGGATGAATTGCATAGTACAGAGCACAGGTGAGATCCAGTGTAAGGTGTATGACAGCTTGCTGGCTCTGCCCAGCGACATGCAGGCTGCCCGTGGCCTCACTGTGTTCTCCATCCTCCTCTGTGGCCTGGGTTTGACTCTGGGGGTCCTAGGAGTCAAGTGCACTAAATGCATTGGCGTAAACAGCCTTAAAGCCCGCATTGCTCGCATTTCTGGCTCCCTTTTTGCCATCTCAGGGTTCCTTTACCTTGTGCCCGTCTGCTGGACTGCCCACTCCATCATCAGGGATTTCTATGATCCACATGTGGCAGCTCCACACAAGCGTGAGCTTGGCCCTGCCCTTTACATCGGCTGGGGGGCGTCAGCTTTGCTTCTAATTGGGGGGTCACTGCTTTACGCAGGGTCAAGTCCTCCCGGAATCCCAGGCTCTCCCACTTTCAGCAGTGGAGAGAGCAGTCCACGCAGGGCACCTGCCACACAAGTCAAAGGTTATGTCTAAAATGTCTGAAGGCCTTCCACAAATCCACCCCAAATGATGTCAAACCTGTCTTTTCTCCTGTTGACATTGATCCATGTAATTATTTTTTATTAAGTGTCACTTTGCTTTTGTTTTCTTTGAAAAACACCACAGGAGGCTGAAAACTGAACTTGTTTTATTATTTCATACCTGATACTCTTCAATAACATTTTTCTCTGTCTGCCAGTTAAATTCAATAAAAGTTGTATCCTCTGTGGAAGAAATATGGTGTGTGTTTACATTTTTACCAATACATATGTAGAAGCTCTTTAAAATAGCTGTTTTACAAGGAAAAATCCTTTGAGTCATTTATGTAAACACTACGAGGGGTTCTGCTGAATGGAGAAAAACAATAGAACAATGGAGATGTGTGCGCATTTGCATGTGGTGCCATATTTTTCAGTGTGTGTGTGTGTGTGTGTTGTCCTCTCTTCCATCGCGTTTTCCTTATCTCAGTTACTCTATACGGCAGGGACACAGAAAACAAATGATCCTTTTTTCACTTCATAAAGATGCTGTTATTTCTTCTAATAAAATCACACATTGCTCCAGCAGATAATTGTATGATAACACGCAAAAACCAGATCAAGCATGAATCACTATCTGCCTTTGCATGTGTTCATGTAGTACAATTACACCCTCTTTATTCATGAGATATTCATTTTTCTTCTTGAAAAGGAAAGCCTTAAACCTGATTAACTGCACTGTAGGTGACTGTAAATTAAATAGCAGTAGCAGGCATGCATTAACCTATCAGTTCTTTTGCTTTCTGTCTGTGACAGCAGAAGACAGAGCAACACAATGCCACTCTATAGAGCATTACAGCACCACAATAACAATAGCCACTAGTGTTCCAAGTGCCAGGTAGTGACTCATACATGACCTAAGTAGCCCTATACCAGTGCTGGTAGAGTAATGATGTGAATACTGTAAGTCTGTGGTATTTTACTGTACGCTTACAAAGAGGACAACAGAGGGAGACGAGTGCACTAGTTACATTGTAAATAATGAATGGAGTGCTTCAAAATGGCTTTGAGGTATGGTGTCAACACAATTCTTAACAATGACAGTAACAAAGAGTTAACGCAGAAGTTGACTACATGAAGTAAACTAGTGAGCTAATGAGTGCATCAATTACAAGGAGGCGAAAACTGCACATGCCACTAATGCATTTCAGATGTTGGATCTCAGATCTAGTTTCTAGAGCTCTAGAGTTCCCTGAGTAAATACAAACACTGATAACTGTCCGTGAAGGCTTTTGGTGCGAGTGCTGGAGTACCGTACATATACAGTGGGGTATATTTCTTTTTCTTTCCATAGGCTGTAAAAGTCACGGGTACATGTGCAGAAAATGTGAAATAAATACAAACAAACAAAAATTATATTGGGATTTGGTTGTTTCTAAAATCACCATAACCTTAAAATAAATGTAGCCTAATGAATTGAAGAAAACATTTTTTTTCCTAAAAACATTTTCACAATCCCAAAAGTATGTTCAAGTTTTAACATAATTTAAGACTACTTCTTTAAAGTCAGAGTTCATCCATCCTCCTCCATTTATTCAATTCTGGGTCTGGCTGGCTGGAGCCCATCTGTTTTAGGGCAAGAAGTAGGGTGTACTCTGGACAGGTCAACATAGGAATGCCCTAGTTGGCCTGTGAATTTGAACCCAAGATGTTGCTGCTGTGAGGCGCCATAACCACCACATCACCTTGCTGCCAAAGTCAGATTCCTAAATGCAAACTTTTACTCAGATAAAAGCCAATAAATAGCTCACTGTTTGTCTGTGTTAGACCGTTACATAGAACTGGAGCTCCACCTCCAATTTTTACCCTCTCCATACATCATAGCAGGTCTCCCTACCATATTGTAAACCTTCCCTTTCATACTTGTTGCTATCCTTGCGCCACAAAACACCCCTGACACTCGTATTCACCCACTCCACTCTACATGCACTCTCTTCTTCACCTCTCTTGCGTGCAGTACGCTGCTTCGGCCCAGTATTTAAACAGCATATTTTAGATAGATTTCTAAAGCGGTAATAATCATGTCGAGGTTTCTCTTAAGAAAAAAAAAATCAACAAACTAAAAAAAGAAAAATGCACCCGTCATTGCGCATACCCGCCGCGAGAGGGAGACATTTCATGCGTGTCGCTGTTTCTGCGACGGAAGTTGAAAGTCAGAGGAGGCTGTACCTGCTGTACAGCTGTGCTCCGTGGCTAACAGACGAGCTAGCAGCTAACCTCCGTTCTGAAAGTATCGGGATCCGCTAATCAAATAGGGCACCTCGACGGCCACTCTGGTTTAACATGGGAAAAGGTGGAGGCACATTTGAGAGGCTTCTCGGTGAGTAAATAGCACATGCGTAAGTTGAGAGTAAAATAAGCAACTATAAGGCAGAGTGCGATGTTTTCCAGCGTATTGTTTTGACTGTCGATCGGGCTGTGGCTCCCAGGCCAGCTAGCTTTTTTTTTCTTAGCCTGCTAACAAATTCGTTGTTGTTCGAAGGCCAAGAAATGCTAAGAAGTTAGCTGAAGCGAGCAGTTTTAACTCAAAGTCTGGCCCAGTTCTTGTGTTGTCGACTTGCTTTTAGTTAAGCTAACAAGGGCTGTTGTTTTGTTCCTGTGCGTTTCATACACGGTAATATACGATTAGCTGTTACTTCACATATTGTCTGCCTGGTTTCCTTGGATAAGGGGTAGTTAAATACAACGCTGGTATTCGTGAGGCACTCTGTTGTCCTGAGTGTTTTTTTAAAGACCACAACAGGTTGATTAGCTGGCTGACACCTATCTATAATTAGCGACTAAGATACTTTGTGATTCATGTATAGATCTACGCTAACGTCAGATAGTTGCTAATAGTTGCCTTTACTCCATGACTAATCATAGAAAACAAGGCGTCTCTGTCGTAGCATGTTTCGACAGTTACCTTGGTTTAACACGAGTCCCAAGTGAATTTCCAGTTAAGCAACAACAGGTTTCTTGGGCTACAAGAATGGCCAGGTTAACTTGTTAAAGCGAATTTGAATGAAAAATTGGTACACCCAGTAAATATCAAATTATTTTGTGAAGTGTCAAATGAACACACAGCTGTGCTATTGATTACTATAAATCAATTTCCAGACATTTTAGTATTTAGTATATCTATTTAGTTCAGCTGGAGAGTTTTGCCTGCTCTGCCAAATCAAATATCATATTTCACCATGTCACCAGTAATAATTTGATATTTGAGGCCTAAATATCAAAGTGTTTGTATTAAAACCATCAAATAGGTTATAAATCTAGTGTTTGATTCTTCTCATCAGTGATGGAAATCAAGAGCTGGTTTCAGATTTTTAATCCATTAAATATAATTGCTGCCAAACTTATCGTTGCAGTCCCAACTCGTTTTTCTCAAGGATTCAAGGATTTTTACTCCAATTCAAACATGTGTATTTATATGAGGTGAAACTAAATTTAGCACTCAGGTCCCCGTTTAAAGCCAACAAGAATGAGAACACATGAGAGAACAATATACAGAAACAAGGAACAGAAAACATATTTACAGTGTCATAGAGAATTAATAATAATTAAGTGTGTGTGCAAATACACAGTTGGTTTCTTTGTTACAATTGGCTGGGGGCAGCAAACACAGAAACAGTCTTAAAGCCTGGTGGTTCTGCTCTTGATACTCTGTCCCCCTCCCCTAAGGCAAGAGGCCACAAACACTGTGTGTACTGGGTGAGTGGGGTCTTTCAAGATAGAGGAGGCCCTTTTCCTGCGTCTGCTGGCGTAAATATCTGTAGCGGTGGGGAGGCCCTCAGGACATGTGTCTTCTCTGCCATCTTCATACCACTCAGTGATGCAGGAGAGCAGGACACTCTTTCCCCACAAATCTGCAGAACAAGTTTAGGACTGAGTTACCAAGTTCCCCGTACTGCAACCTCCTGAAAAAGTGGAAGCGTTGGTGTTTCTTCTTAACCAGGAAGGAAATGTTGTGACACCAAGTAAGGTTTTCAGTGAGGTGTACACCAAAGCTGAACACCACTTCCACAGTTGTTCCACTCATTTGCAGGGGTGAAAGCTAGTCTTTGCCCCTTCTCAAAAGCAAAATCATCTCCTTTGTTTTCTTGAAATTGATGCAGAAATACTACACCTTCACCAGCTCTGCAGTTGTTTACCCCCTGCCCGTAGTCAGAATCAATATTTTTGTCGAAGCATATGTTTTACCTGACTTTCAAAGTATAGAAGCAGATAAAAAGGTCTGAACTGAGTAATGCACACCTCTAAACCTATGATCAGAGTCACATTTTATAGCAGATATCATGTGTATTTAAAAGATTTAATTTTTTGAAGATGTTTAACTCAAAATTAAACCATCATTATGTGTCGGTGATCGCTTAATTCACAGCACACACCTCCTAGTTTAACATGTAATAAGATGATATTTGGTTCCTAAAAATTGGGCTTTTTTAAAAAAAATTTTTAATTTTATGATTTGCAAACAGGTTGTTTGTTGTGCTGAAATTTGGTTTACGTTCCACTTGTATTTAGGAATGCAAATCAAGACCAGGTTCCAGCCATTAAATGCACCAAATTCATATGCCAAACAGGCTTTATCAGTTCCTGCTATCAGTGCTTTCCTGTTTTCCTCACAGTTCCACAGGGCATAACAAATGTCAGACCAGGACTGCGGCGCTTTGGCACACCTGAATCACATGCAAGGGTATTTTTTTTCTGGCAGCAGAACTCACGGAAGCGTGTGTAGCAATAAAGTATTTATAGTTATCCCTACTGATGATGATATAATAAACAAATAGAGCTCTACTATCTCATAAAGGTTTGACACCTCAAACCTACTGTTCTTTTGTGTAGTAATAGTTTGATGTCATACAGAGATTGATCTGGAGTCCTACATTAATGGCAGGAGTATAGATTTTGTAATGTTTCTGTACAGCTTAACACATAACACATGCGTAGCAGATATCGTAGAAGCCATTTGACAGACATGCATGTTAGAACTTTCTGTACTCATCTGCAGATAAAGCCACCAGTCAGCTGCTTCTGGAGACTGACTGGGAATCCATCCTGCAGATCTGTGATCTCATTCGACAGGGAGACACACAGTGAGTGATTCTGCCTTCTTCCCCTCTACATTCACATCCTCCAGCAGATGGAAATTTATACAGCTTCGACTATTGTCTTCAGTGTTTTTGAAATAAACATACTTACGAGAGTTTACTTATTGAATTTATGCCACTGATTCTGCATTAAGCAATATCTATGTTTTTTCCTTGCAGAGCTAAATATGCCATTGGGGCCATTAAAAAGAAGCTGAATGACAAAAATCCACATGTGGCGATTTATGCACTTGAGGTAAGATGTGTGGAAAGTATATAATGAATAATACAAAGTATTAGTTGCCTGTAAACATAGTTTGATTTTTGCGTTTGTTGGTGTGTTCTCTTGTTTTGTTACCCAACTGTGGGTAAAAGTAGACTTGGTATCTTGTGCGTTGGGGTATTGAAAATAATGCAGCCTCACTCTTCAGGTCCTGGAGTCTGTGGTGAAGAACTGCGGCCAGACGGTGCATGATGAGGTGGCGAGTAAGCAAACTATGGAGGAACTGAAGGATCTACTTAAGGTGACATTCATTTTATCTACTCCCTCTCTGCTCAGTTCCCACTGCACTCTTCTCAATGTCATTCAGAGAAGGCCTTTGTTGTCTTTTTGTTGTGAAGCTTAATTTGTTGGCATAGGTGGAGCGGAGCAGTTGCTTTTGCTTAATCAATGAAGAGTTTAGTCTTTAGTCAAACCGTAGTGTAAAACACCAGCTACAGATTCTTGGAAACCCCCCTGAAAGGGTCTGAAAACCCAAAGGTGTACATGTTAGAGTGATGTTAAAGTGAGCAGCCACACAGTGGTCTCATATTCAAGTAGCTGATACTAAATTAACTTTTTAAATAATGGGTTTAGAGTCTTTAGAGTGCGTCACTTATATATTTTGGCTGGAGGCTTTATAAGCTTTCCCCCTCTCTTATGACCGCTCACTCTTTCAGCTGACTGGATTACAGCATGAGCTAGCAATATTTGATTGGATCCTTACTGTATCATGTGATACAGGCTGTATACCTCATGCTGGTTTCAACTTCCTGGTGATGTCATTGCCTTGTGACAGGAGCCTTTTTTTTTTTTCTTCAGATGAAAACAAGGGACTTCCCACCTCACTGTGTTAATGATTTCAGTGTGTTATTTGACAGTAGAATACAGAAACAGGGGGGAAAAAGGTCTTTTTGTTTTAATTCTGTGTGTAATTCCTTGACTTCTAGAAACAGACGGAACCAAATGTCAGAAACAAGATCCTGTATCTGATCCAGGCCTGGGCTCACGCCTTCCGCAATGAACCCAAATATAAGGTGGTTCAAGACACCTATCAGATCATGAAAGTGGAAGGTAAGTTTGAATGAGCAGAGAGCTCTCACCTGAAATGAAACCAAAGGATCTCTGAAAGCTTACTGACCCAGATAAATGTTTTCTAACATGCCACTTAAAACTGGGTGATACCAGTTCAGATGATTTGTAATGATTAAAGATACATCAGCAGTCGCCGTTATTGCCTCTTTGTGATTTTTTGTAGTTGTTGTAAAAAGATTTTCTGGTTTTTGGTTGTCTGCAGGTCACGTTTTCCCCGAGTTTAAGGAGAGTGACGCCATGTTTGCTGCTGAGAGAGTAAGATATTTTGTCTTTCTTGTTTTACTGGTCTGTGACGGGAGTTATGATTTTGTGGTATGTGCCCCATACATTGAGATGTAGTTGAGTAACGTGATGTCTGCCTTCTTTGTCCAGGCCCCTGACTGGGTTGACGCTGAGGAGTGCCACCGGTGCAGAGTCCAGTTTGGTGTTATGACAAGAAAGGTAGGCTGGCTCTGCTTGTAACTAGGACACTTTGAGGTTTATTGGGTTCCTTCATTCATTTGATGTTGTGCATGTGTGGTACATGCTCACAGCGCATGTGTGAAAATCAACCTCATTTTGTGTTCTGTGCTTTCCCAGCACCACTGTCGAGCCTGTGGCCAGATTTTCTGCGGCAAGTGTTCGTCTAAGTACTCCACCATTCCGAAGTTTGGGATCGAGAAGGAAGTGCGCGTGTGCGAGCCCTGCTTTGAGTTGCTTAACAAGTGAGTCCACAGATGTGGTGATTAAAATGCCAGAATTCGTGTGAAAAACAGTCTGTGTGTAACATGGTGGCCCTGGATAGTACAAGTGTTTATGTCTCCAGTAACCGTTTCAGTGTTGCACAATTATCTAGGGTGCAACAGGTTAAACACTTGAATTTTATTCAAGGTAAAACGATATTTAGATGTGATATGACTGGGAAAAAAAAGATATGATTCGATATGTGCAGCTGTGGTGCTGAGGTAAACTGCGGAGAAGGTGTTCTGGAAAGAGGGCAAATAGACTTTGTGGTGGAATGAGGAAGTGCAGGAAACGGAGGAGGGAAGCAAAAGAAATGTGTGATAGTCAGGGAGATGAGTAAAGTAGACAAGAGTACTAGGAGGTTAGGGGTACAGCGGAGGTACATCAGCGCCTGTGGAATTAGCAGCCTGCACATCTGGAAAGACAATCAGCGCTGAGTTTTTAAGAACAACTTATGCTCCAATCCTGATGACGTCATTTTCAGGGAAGGCTTGCAAGACAATATTAAACCACATACACAATTACAGCAACATGGCTTCTTAGTAGAAGAATATGCCTGCTGGCCAGACCTTTTGCCAACTGAAAGTAGCATTAAACTAGCATGAAGAACACCCAGGACTATTGAGTAGCTTGGGAGAAACTTGAAAGTGTTTCCCATGATGCTTTGTTGTATTGTTCTGTCTTTGAAGTGCTACTGTTGTTTCAAGCAGCATACTTGAAACTCTGATTTACAAGGTTATTTGTCCTCCCTGTTCCCTCTTCCTTACCAGCCACCCCTCCCTTTCTCCACCACTTAGGAAAGCTGAAGGAAAAGCCCCTTCCTCAGGCTCTGCTGAACTGCCACCTGAGTACCTGACCAGCCCACTGTCCCAGCAGTCACAGGTAATAATTTGAAACTCTTTATATCGATCACTTGCTTTCTAGATGTTTTGCTTTTGTTCTGTTTCCTGTTAAATATTGAACTTTAATCATTTTCAAGTTATTATATTGTATTTTTTACATTTTAGACAGCCTTCTAGCCTTTTTGGAAAAAAGTTGCCAAAATAACAAGTAAAAATGGTGCAACTATGTTGACTGTCACACTGGAAATAAATAGTCACAAAATGAAAATTTTGAGAGGACTCTGTGCAGCTCTGTGGGGGAGGAAAAACCTACGTACACCCCATGATTCAGTAGCTTAAGGAACCACGTTTACCAGCAGTAACTTGAAATCAATGTTTTCTGTATGACTTTATTTCCCATATTTTTGTGGAGGAAATTTGTCCTACTCTTCCTTACAGTGTTGCTTTGGTTCACTGAGATTTGCAGGCGGAGCTTTCTTAATGTAATTCGACAGCATTTCAATTAGGTTGAAGGTCTGGACTTTAATTATGATCATTATGAAACTTTAGTGTTTTCTTTTTCAGCCATTCTGTTGTAGAGTTGTTGTAGTTTAGATGATCCAGTTACAGCCAAGCTTTAGCTGTTGGACTCTAGAATACTTCTCCTGTTTCTGCTCCATGGACCTCACCAGCGCTCTTCTTTCTCACCAGATGCCCCCCAAGAGAGATGAGGCTGCCCTGCAGGAGGAGGAGGAGCTGCAGCTGGCCATAGCCCTTTCTCAAAGTGAGGCTGAGGAGAAGGAGCGAATGGTGGGTTGCTGAGCTGAAATGCTCGTTTTTGTGTGTGAGTGCATTTGTTTTTCAGCTAGTATATAGAATAAAAGCTGAATGCTCACACAGCGGAATGTTCAATTGCAGAGACATAAGAATTCGTACTCGATGTATCCCAAAACTGATCCAACTCCAGTGACTTCCTCAGCACCCCCAGTCAGTACCCTCTACACTTCCCCTGTGGTAAGGCTGTTTCCAGCAAAATCACTTATACGCTACAAAAATGTTTTCCTGATTAAAAACATGTTTGAAAGGTTTTTATTATTGTTAAGCAAATTTTAAAAATGCATGTTTTGACTATTATGAAACACATTGCAGAACTCCTCTGCTCCATCAGCTGAAGACGTAGATCCTGAGGTACATGTGGTATATTGCTCTTCTCAAATGTTTACAGTATGGTTGATTAATGGAGATGCTACACTGTGATTTTAAAGCTAATAAGGAAATATCACATCATTCCAGCTGGCCCGTTATCTGAACAGAACATACTGGGAGAAAAAACAGGAAGAGGCTCGCAAGAGTCCCACCCCCTCAGCCCCTGCCCCTGTGACATTGGCTGAGCCACTTCCGGCAATCAGTCAGCCAGTGGAAAGCCACGTCCCCGTCCAGCCTGTCAACATAGTGGAGGTATGCTGAAATTGTGTGTTTAAAAAAACAAAATAAAACTGAATGCAAATGAGCCTCTGCTCATGGTTTGCCCTGTTCATCCCCTATTTCAGCAGCAGTACCAGAATGGTGAATCAGAGGAGAACCATGAGCAGTTTCTGAAGGCTCTGCAGAATGCTGTCACCACCTTCCTGAACCGCATGAAGAGCAACCACATGCGTGGGCGAAGCATCACCAACGACAGTGCCGTGCTCTCACTCTTTCAGTCCATCAACAACATGCACCCACAGCTTTTGGACATCCTCAACCAGCTAGATGAGAAGCGATGTAAGTGTTGGCCTTGTGTAATTGTGTCCATGTTTATAGATTTCTCTCGCCCCGTGTCCATCCTCTGAACTGTGACGATCTGTGTCTTGTCAGTGTATTATGAAGGGCTGCAGGACAAGCTAGCTCAGGTTCGCGATGCTCGGGCCGCTCTCAACGCACTCCGGGACGAACACAGAGAGAAACTGCGTCGTGCTGCAGAGGAAGCGGAAAGACAGAGGCAGATCCAGCTGGCACAAAAACTGGAGATCATGAGGCAGAAGAAACAGGTACTGAACTGAATCTGTTAAATGAGAGTTCAGATATAATAAGTTATAACCATGCTCACAGGTATTTCTTTGGATTGCAGGAGTACCTGGAGATGCAAAGACAGTTGGCCATTCAGCGCCTCCAGGAGCAGGAGAAAGAGAGGCAGATGCGTTTGGAGCAGCAGAAGCACACCATCCAGATGAGGGCCCAGATGCCTGCTTTCTCTCTTCCCTATGCTCAGGTACACATTTTATACTCCATCTGGCCTCAGACTGAACTCAACCCAAGGATGATCTAGTCAGTAAATTTACTTGATATCTCAGAAACCAAATGTCTCAATAATAGCAGAAAAATATGAATGGAAGTACCTAAAGAAGAACATTTTTTAGATTTCACTTGTTGTCATGTTTTTGAACTTTTGAAGTTCATTAAAATCTTTTGGAGAAATTTTTATGCTTTCTTTATTTGCTGTTGTATAGATGCAGTCTTTGCCTCCAAATGTCGCAGGAGGGGTGGTATACCAACCCGGTGCTCCGCCCAGCTACCCAGGCACTTTCAGCCCCGCTGGTTCTGTGGAGGGTTCACCTATGCACAACATCTATATGAATCAGCCAGGGCAGACTGCACCAGCACAGTACCAGGCTATGCCCGGTCCTACCACAGGTAAGGAGGCTAACAAGAAAAAGGATCAGCTGAAAAGACATGAAATCTACCAACTTTGGTCATCTGGCACTACAATTGGTGATATCATCTAAAATCTTAATTGTTCACTACAATGTATGTTTTTTGTTCTTTCAGATCCCAATATGGTTAATGCATACATGTACCCGCCTCCAGGAACTAATGGGCAGCCCCCTCCACCGCCTGGCCAGGCTCCACCCACAACTAGTCCGCCCTACTCCACCTATCAGCCCACACCTACGCAGGGTTACCAGGTCTGAAAAAGCTCCACTAAAATTTTCTGATTAACACATGAAATGCCACAAAAATGTTTAAAGATGAATGCATCTCACGGTGGTCTGTGTTTTGTGCAGAATGTGGCCTCTCAGGCGCAGAGTATGCCCCCCTTGTCCCAGGCACCCCCCACTAACGGTATGGGTTATATGGGTTACCAGCCGTACAATATGCAGAATATGATTTCAGCATTGCCGGGACAGGACCCCAATATGCCCCCTCAACAGCAGTACATGCCGGGCCAGCAGCCCATGTATCAGCAGGTCAGTCGTGTATTATATATTTGAAGCTTCTGACAGACTAAAGTTCATTGGTTCAACTGTCATCCACAGTTGACGCATGAAAGCTTTCTTTTTTTTTTTATCTTTAGTATTTTTATTTACGTTATTTAAAAGTCAATCCTGACTAATCTTTCTGTTTTTACTTGTGCTTTCAATGTGCTAGGTTGCTCCCCCTGGTGGCCCCCCGCAGCAGCAGCAACAGCCGCAGCAGCCGCAGCAGCAGGCACCTCAAGCCGTGCCGGGCAGCGCAGAGGCACAGCTCATCTCCTTCGACTGAAGGCCCGCACGCTGCTGGGTCTAACACACTACAGCTTCTCTCCCTGTTTTCTCTTTCTTCCCTCTCTGGACTCTGAGGATACCCTCTGGAAACACACACATAATTCCCACTTTCCACCTTGCTGTGATTTTTGTGGCAACGTGAAATATTGTGATGATGTTGCAGAACTGTTGCTCTCCTTGCCTCTCCCCCACTGAAATGTAAGAATCATGAGGGGTAAGCTGCAATGGGAAGCGCCATAACAAAGACCCTTCACCCTCTTCCTCCTCCTTTCCAGCTGATATGTATGTAGTATCTCCTTATTAAATAACTGAAGAGCAAAAATAGTCAGTGATATTAAAGTTAAAGAGAATATGATAATTTAGGAGATTTAAAAAAAAAAGAAAAAGAAAGAAAAGAAGACGCAACCATCCTTTGTCTCATATTTTTCTAAATCTGAATTTGCATGTTAAAATTTCAGTTCTTTTCTTGAATGGAAGCAAATGATTTCAACGTGTTTTAACAGTTTAGGAAGTGACTAAGAAACATCTGTATATTCACTGTTTAAGATGCTGTTGGTATGTCGAAAGAGTGAAAGCACAGTCAGATGCGTAAGGTTCAGCTGTAGTTTTCATATCATCTTCCCATAATTACAAATTAGAGTCTTCTGTTTTTTTAATTGGGGGGGGGTCAGGCATTTATTTGTTGTGTGCTGCTTTAACTGTGTGTTAATATAGTTACAGAGACAATGCAGGGATTCGCACATTATGGGAGAAGTGTTTAGAAAATTAGCTGGGTGGTTGTTTAGTCTTCATCACTTATACTTAATTAACTAAATCATTAAAATCCACAATTAGTAACAATAAAATATTCATACTAAAAGCAGTCCAGCAATTCTAATAGCATCTTGCATCCCCTCTGTTAAAGCGACTTGTGTTGCTGAACATCAAGCGCCATCACGAAACAGAAGCATATGACCTTAACCTGTAATAAAGTGCAAGTTTCCTCCAGGAGTCCCAGCCTGCAACCTATTAGTTGTAATTATCACACATACAGATGCTACAGATTCTAAAGTCTACTTGAGTATCCAGAAGTGAAGAAAAGCTTGCAGAGCAAACATGATGTGCTGCATGTATGTATCACACACCCAATCAGTGATTTCTGTATCTCTTCAGTTGACGTCTGTGAACTTCTTTATTCCAACATACTGATCTGACTTTGAAGTAATTTTAAAATTATATTTAATAAATATCTGGTTCTTACTGTCCACTCGCCTCGACTTGTATTTTGTAACCACACACAGAGGAGGGTTTATTAAAGCTTTTATTCAACTATATTCATTATCATCATCACTGAGGGGTTTCAATTGTCTTTTACAAATATAAAGGCTTTAGACTTAAACTCATAACTGATGCGAGCTAATAATTTAATGTCCTTTTTGTGTTTTGGCTTCTTTAGAGTTTTCTGAAGATGAGGCATTTGTAGTATTCTTCCATCTCAATCTAAAAGAAGGAAACATTACAGGTGTAAAAGGCATGCTGCTGGGAGGTGGAATTGCCTCTAAGCCGAGATAAGTGACTTACTATCCGCTCCATACGCATCCCGTTCCCATAGGCCAGCTGTCTGAGCACATCGATGTCTGGAAGACCCCAGTCTGGATTCCTGTGTGCAACAGAACCAGACATGGTTTATATCTTATCCTAGCAGCCAACAGCATGCACATATTACCAAATAGCAGGTACTCACATTTTTCGTAGCTCCTCATCCAGCTTTTCATTACAACTTGGTGTGATGATGCCATTAACAGCATACACCTGAGAAATGTTTTGAGTTGACTTCAGTTAGTAGGTTCAAGTTTATTTGTAGTGTAATTAACTATCATTACGTACCCCATATGTTATTAAAAGGCCCTTTTGTTTCAGGATCTGACCTGCTCCACTGAACACTCCCTGAGAAAATCATAAGTAAATAAAATATCGTTTGGAAAATTGGTTTTAAAATGATAAATGTGTCCTAGTACTCTGGGGGTTTATCTCAATCTCTTCACTTGATGTATAAGCGATCAGGCCTACCTGGGCTGTTTTGAAGGAGCTGTATTGCAGTAAGTTAATGGAAATAATAACATCACAGGAGTTGTGACTCAGTCCTGCCCATTTCTCCCATTGTTCACTGGCATCCAGGTGAACAGGCGGTAGCACTGTCTTTGCATGGGTTGCAGCAATATATGCCTTGGTACTGCCAACAAGTGTGTGTGAGCTTAATATTAGATTTAATGTCAAATCCATAGATCTCAACAAATCACTCATTTAAATAGATCATTGAATTCACTGGAATATGTTTGTAAATCTTCCTGTCACACATAACTATATTGACACATCAACATGGCAGGCACTTTTTGAAAGGCACAGACCTCTCTAGAGAATCCTCTTTGATGTCTGATGGCTGCCAAATGACAAAAGGCATCTTCTGAGCAAACCGTATGATATGCTGGCCAGTTCCAGAACCAAGCTCTAAAGCAAATAACTGCCTGTGTGACTGGCTCTCCAACACATCTTCGAGCACTGAACAAAGACTCTCCCAGTTCCTTTCAGCCCGAGGAGACAGCAGCATGGCCTGGAGGAAAAAGAAAAGGAAAGATGTGTGCCTCTTTTATCAAGCATTGCACTCCCCTGCATTGCATTGTTCTCTCGGGGGATGCTTCTTACCTTTTATTTGCACTGGCTGATAAAGGCCAATGACGGGAATGGCATGTTGGTGGATGACCGTAGCAGCAGACGGGTGGAGAGATTACCTTAAGAGGATTTCCTTCATGCTCCTCCCCAGTGTCCAAGTGCCCAGCATTGGTACTCTACAGGTAGGACATACCGTATGCACAGCAAATAGGACAGATATAGTCTTGAGTCACCTCTTATTTCTTTCTACTTTGCTTACAGGGAGACAGACTTGTACATTTTAAAGTGGTCTTGGACAATAGTTCTCAAATTCTGCTTTTTCACTCATTTACTTTTTTCTTTCTTTTTGTTAAGCCTCTTAACGCTGACCTATTAATTATTCAAACAAGAAAAGCCACCTAAGGTCTTGAATCTGCACATAACAGCCATTATTAATTGTATCTGTAGGCACTTTGTAGCCTATTGCAAAAACATAGTTCATCCCCATTCCTTTAGATGATTATATGGAAAATGTAAAAAAAAATAACACAGTTTGACAGGCATGAAGAAGTATTTTTGCAACAACAAGGTGATTCCCAAGGAGCTATTATCCAAAAACTTGCCATATTTCGGCATGCTGAGCAGTGTGTCCTTAAAAAAGGAAGAGGAAACTGACAAACGGAGGACAAAAGAATAATAGGGAGACCTAAAATCCAAATCTGCAGAGGATGACAAGTATCTGAAAGACTTAAGGAACAGGAAAAAAGTCCAAACGCAGGACCTTGGATCTGGATCTAGCATGGTTTCGGGCTGAATCTGAGCCAGTAGTGTTGTGGATAGTGTCAAAGTTGATGAATTATGAACACAGAAAAATGCCTTCAGATGTTGATCCACTATGCAATTCCATCTGGAAAACATATGTCTGTAACAGCTTAATTTTAGCGCATTACAATGATCCCAACCACACTGCCAATGCAGCAAAAGCACACCTGAGTGGAAAAAACATATAATGGAGCATCATCAGTCACTGCGTGGCATTGAAGGCAGTGATAATCCTGGAGACGGGAAGATGAGACTGGATATTATTATTATTATTATCATCATTATCATTATTATTATTTCAAACTTTCTTTCTGTCGCACTCGCACGTACAGTCATTGTCCATTGTGGGCTCCCGTAACAGTTGAATTGAGTTTTTTTTTTTCTTCAACAGTTCACGCAATGCATTGTGGGTAGGTCAGGAGTAGAGGGGACGCCATGTGCTTTTGAGGCAGAGGATCTGTTGAAAGGAGACGTGTGTGAGATAAACTTGTGTTTTTTATTAGAGAGAGGACTAACGGCTCCATTTACCGTCGGCATGTTCTGCACCAGCCGCTGCCTCCGCACCGCGCTGCGGGCCGCAGCCAGCACGCACCGGTACGTAACAGGCGGAGTACACCTGCATCCGAGTGTCTGCGGCTTCAAGGGCAGAGAGCCGGCCACTGCTACCGCTTAATTTGGCTGGAGAGCATGGTGTTGTCTCTTTAATTCGCCTACAGACAGACGATGCGCTTTGTGTGAACACAGAAATGAGTTTAATGGTTTACGGCTGTGTGCTAAGTAGGTTAGCCGGCGTTAAGTGTTCCCTCGAAGGCTTCAACTTGAACAGCGTGACCAAGTGAGCCCTGCTGTCCGACTAATGACACAAAACGCAGTGTACCTTAATGGCTTCGTCTTAAAACAATGTAAGAGAAGCAGGGCTTTGACGTTTTCTTTCCTTAATTTTTACCTACTCGGGTCAAATTTGACAGCAGTAAAAATACCCTGGATCATTTTTTTTTTATTTTTATACCATGATAGCTTACACTACCCTGTTAAAATCGACTTTAGAGCTACCACTGGGGTTCATATCGACAAATATTGGGGTATTAGGGAATCTTGAGACCATCCATGCCATATATGTGTATATATATTAAAAGAGGCAGTTGTCTTAAAACATACACGTCCAGACTGTCAGCTGGAGATTTACTGATGTAAGACACCGTGGCTTGTAAGAGGGAGCTCTTCTCCCTCTTCATCCATATCAGGACCTCTCAGCCAAAGCTGTAGTTTCCTCCAGTGTCGCCCTGGTTACATGGAGGCTGACTGCCCTTTGCACCAGTATTTGGGTTTCTTTTTGTATTTATTTATTTTTTTGTCTGCAAGTACCCAGGGGTTTGTTTGAGGGTAAAGGGGCTTAAATTTTGTAATTAAAAGGAGAGTGGGAAGCTTTGAGGGGGGTTGTCTACATGCCTGTTAATTTGTTGTAACCACCAGACACAATAAGGGCATCATCTGTGCATCCCATATCCAAGGAGGGTGTAACACAGAATGGGTAAATAAATTGCAGCCGTAAGGGTTATAATTGCGTGCATATTATTATTGTACATTTTGCTTACATGAAACTTGATCGTGCTCCAAAGGTTTTCAATTTGGAGATTTGTGTGTGGCTTTGCAATAAACCAACAATATTCCTGAAATCTCTATAGGCGTGTTTCCTTGCTGACAGAATGTGGTGGTTGATTTCTGAGCTTGATACTTGCCATAATGTCAACCGGTCCTGCCCGCCCCAAGCGACTGCTTCGCATTCTTGTGCCATCTTGCATATAACATGAAACAAATCTGTTCTTACTACTCTTACCAGGGATGTGTGACTCTGCAACCAAAGCTAGCCAGTCCCTGCAGAATCTTGCCAATTCCTTTGTGGTGTGGTGTTTTTGTACAGCATTATTTGCTGACACCAAACGGGAAATTCAGGGTTTTTTGCTTGCCTAATGACCATAATTTGTTTGTGAACTGTCAAACTGCAAAGCAAATACCATAAAAGTGTCCTCCAGGTAAAATAAGAAGGCAAACTCATCTCATAGTAATAGCTCCTGCCTTTACACAGCGAGAGGCTTGAGGGTTATTTAGTGGTTTGCAAATTAAGACAATTAATTATGCATCATTTAGGCAGTCTGCACTCTAAATCTCACGAAGATTGTTTTGCAAAGTAGTAGACAAAAACAAAATAAGGCAGTGGATGATGACACATGTGGTCCACGCCACACTGAATATGTGAATACATGATGGCTTCTAAGGACCAGATACAGTGTGTCGTTTAGCTAATCGGTTTTCACTTTCCCAGGCAACAGCTTCAGTGGCAGACACCAGCCTTGTGTGCTCTCAGACTTCTGAAAACCAGTCCAGCCTCGTCTTCAGATGCCATCGCCACCCCTCCTCTAGATGGAGCGCCTAAACAGTATTCCCCCAAAATCCAGCAGCTTGTCAGTGACATAGCTAGCCTCACCTTGTTAGAGGTGTCCGATCTCAACGAGCTCCTCAAGGTATGTGGCAAAGTTGAAACCACAGTGCACTTTGTTTGAGCTTCTTGCTGTCCTTTTGTGTTGAGCGATAACTTGTTTTTCTTCACCACAGAAAACTCTGAACATTGAGAGTGTCGGAATGATGCCAATGGGGGCGATGACGACATTAGGTGCACCTGCAGCTCAGGTATCGATTATTGTTTTTAAAGGGATGTTGTGTAGACCACCTTATAAATCATTAACGACTTAAGTAGCAACATACATCGATGTTGTTCTTTTTCAGATGTCTATCTTAAGAATTTAAAGCCACTCATAGTTGATGTGGCCAACGAGGCTCTGTGCGCACAGTTAAGTGAGCTCTTTTGTGTCCCTTTTGCAACTAGGCTGCAGAGGAGGAGGCAGCACCAGCAAAGAAGGAGAAGACTCACTTTACAGTAAAATTGACAGAATTGAAAGCGGCTGAAAAAGTAAAGCTTATAAAGGAAGTGAAAAACTGCATCCAGGGCTTGAATCTGGTGCAGGTAAGTCTCACTGTTAGAGCCACGTAAGGGGCATCTTTGTAGCTTTTGGCCAAAAGCAGTGTTACAATGTGAGGTATAAAATGTTTATGAGATGAGGCTTTGGAGGTAATAGTTTACACAACACATTCGATCATCACAGTGTTACGCAGTCAGTCAAACTTAAGGGAAATCAAACCATTGTGAATTTGTTTCAGCTGCTTTGGTGCAAATGAAAGTGTCGACAGGTGTGCTGGAGAGGAAACGATGTGACAGCTCCCAATAAGATAAAGCATAAAACAGTACCTGCAGTCCAGCTCATCCAGGGTGGTACATCCATTCATACTGTCATGAGAAAGTTTGCTATGTCTCCTAGCATGCTCCCTAGCAAGAGTGGTGAGGTCATGCAGATGGGCTGTTACACAAGGAAGGGTGAACAAAATCTGGTGAAGGGTATCAAGGGGTATGTGTGTCTGCCAGTCCTACAACACGACCAGCAGGCGCATCATTTGCATTGTTCTTACAAATCTGTCAGAGTGCATG
>VOQK01000526.1:0-21803 GCA_015052645.1 Benitochromis conjunctus | reverse complement strand
CTCAGCTACCTCCTTTCGATGTGGAGGAGCAGCAGCTTTACACTCATTTGGGAGTTCAGTCATTTTGAGGGACTCCTTCTCAACCTATCTCTTAGACTGACTCCAGTCACCCTTTGGAGCAATCTTATTCTTTCAGACATTAACCAGAGCTCATGACCAAAGGTGAGGATAGGGACCTAGACTGCTTTTACTCTCATCTCCCTCTTTACCACAACGGACCAGTACGGTGTCCACACTGCAAATGCTAGGTTCTATTTGAGTCTGCAGTGAGGCGAACGCCAGAACAGAATGCAACCCCTCTCCAGGACACTGGTACCAGAGCTCAAACCATGTAGTAAGGTGAGCCCTAATTATATCTAGCCAGCATCTATTAACCATCAAACACAGCAACTCAGACTCCTTTCCCACCAGAGAGATAATGTCCCATGTCCCAATAGCCAGCTTTAGCAGTTGGGAATTGAACCAACAGGCCCTCTGCCCCAACTGTTGGTACACACACTGCACCCAATCCATATGACATGGCCTGCCCTCCTATGGGGTCACCATCCACCTCTTTATTCTGTTCCTGGTCAGGCCCCATGGCTTAGACACAGCTATTAGCTGAAGATCTCCCTCCCCAGGCCTGGGTCCATAGTGGGGACCTGGTAACCATATCCCAAGTAGAATGAATTAGCCACTTAAATTTCTTCCCCCCCTTGTATTGACTTCGTCCTCTGAAAATAGTCAGCTGTTAATCTCAGAAATGAATGTGATATACAGTTGATTGAGACATTTTGGGGTATACCTAATGCCACAATTCACATCAAAATTTTCAAATTTTCACAATGCGAATGCAGTCAGGCAAGATACACATATTTAAACATTCATTGTGACTTCCTCATTTTAGTATAAAGCTCTCAGCGAAACAGGCCTACAGACTATTTAACGACCATCTGGCAACCACTAGAAGGGAAAGGTATGAATTATTGTGGATGATAGAGGTTGTTGGCAGTAGCTGTGAAATTGATTGCTAAAGCCCCAATCAAACAGGCCCGGAGACTGGCCATTGAATTTTATCTTTAGTTTCCTTGTTTTGCATTGAGTTATTTATTCTGTCTTGTTAACATAACCTAGGTTTAATACATGAGCTTATGGTCTTCAGGTTTAAATGTGACACCCAAATCAGCTCATATTAGATCATTTGAGAGAAAACAGTTGAAGTTAACATTACTTAATTGGTGTGTGTGCATGTGTGTGAATGACAGATGGTACTGCAGACATTTTCCATCCTCCCCAGGGTCAGTTCATCCTGAGGGACTACCCACACCCCCTGGTGACAAATGCACACACACAAACAGACTGGAAAGCTTTCGGATGGTATGATGCAAGCTATACTGTATACTTATAAATCTATGGTCATCTTCTACTTATGTATAAGGACTGTAATTAAAATGAGCCAAAGGAAGTTACATGGCTGCATTTTTAGTAAATAAACAGGCCGGTCATCAGAACCAAATACTGTCATGAAGCCAGATAACCTAAATACTGACGAATGTTTGAATATAAAACGTGAAAGGAAAAAAATAGTAATTTTAAGGCAGAGTGTGGACTAAACAACAATCCTGAAAGGAATGAGGAATGTGTTTAGACTTATTTAGCAGCACTTTTATTAAATGAAAACAAGTCAATAAATCATGTTCATCACTAGACAAAATTATTATTATTATTTTTTTTTTTACTCTCAGCGTAACTGATCTAACCCTGGAGTGTCTGTTTTCTGGTTATGATTATAACAAAGGGTATAACTGGCACTGACCTTTACTCTGTTGCTTATTCTAACAATTAAATAATTAACTGACTCAAATAAGAGAAACCATTCAGGTTAAAGCCAATATTAATACTATTTATTAGCTCTTCAAGTTAGGAACAGTTGATGGACTGTACTGTTCAGGGAAGGAAACTGCTGCTACAAATCAATCCTCAGATGTCATCTTATTCAACTCAACACACAATACTGAACTCCAAACGAGAAAAGGAAAGCAGCAAATCATCACATATCAGAGGCTGGAACTAGAAGGTGTTTGGTGTTTTTGGTGATAAGATGACCTTTATTAGTCCCACACGTGGGAAATTTGTTGTGTCACAGCAGCAAGTGGACAGTGCAAAGTTACAGTAGTAAAAAAAATTAAGAAAACACTGGAATAGGATGCATAATAAGATACTATATACAATAGAATAAAATACTACGCTGTCAGAAAAAAGAGAATTGCACTTACTGGTGTGTGTGTGTGTGTGTGTGTGTGTGTGTGTGTGTGTGTGTGTGTTATATAATATATGTATATGTGCTACTGTATCTTTTTATTTAAGCAAAGCCAGCGCTCATTTTAGCGTATACCTCCCATCCAGGTGCATGTGAATCATGTGAACAGTAGTTTTTCATCACACCACTTTCCTTTGGATACCGAGCTAAGCAGCATCTCAAGCAACACACACACACAAATCAAGTGCCCTCAAAGCACTCCCTCTATTTTGGTCTAATGCTTGTGTGTGTTTTTCTGGACATGAACAGTTCCTCAGTTTGAATTTTTTTTTTTATATGGATTGAGTTGGGAGCCAACTGCTGACTTGATATTCACATGCTTTTGAGGAGGTCTAAATGAGCCACATGAATACATGCTGTTTCTTTCTCCACTATGCAAAGTTTGGATTACGCTCTCCAGATTTCTAGCCAAATAGGCCTTTTCTGTCCCTCCTTCACTTCACTCTTTCTCTCTTTTTCTTCTGATTTTATTCGTTACCACGTTCCTTTTTCTTCAATTCCTTCTCTGTTAGTCCATCCCTACATCTCTTCTTAGACCACCTCTCTCTTTCTGGCCACGATTTTGAACCCTATCGCCCAGCGAGTGCAGCATGCCTATAAAGGTTGATGCTAATAATACTGACATCTCACTCATAGCACACCACCAATGCTACACTAGTAAATACTCTAGAGTTACTGGTGCATAATCACCCCTCTGTTTTTCCCAAACCAGTATATAAACATCTTATTTAAACCTTAGTAAACTGCAGGGGGTATGGTTCACGACATGTAACTAAAATATAGGGACGTTACCCACATTTATATCCTAAAGTCACTGGAAACTTTTGTTTTGGTACAAACATTTTTTTTTTTAAATTTATTTCAGCTGCAATTGAAAACGCTGGATGCCAAATTTATTCCAAACATTTATTCTAAGAAGAATCTGGGTCATTGAAGAACTTTTAATAGTGTCTTTAGTATTATCCTTTAGCATTATCAAACAGATGACCAGAACATGCTACTTATTGGTTAAATTTTTAACCTTTTTAAGAAAAGAAAAAAGATTTTCTGACTTTGGATTTGCTCTAAAACATATACCCCTCAAAGCCAATTGTATGTCGTAGCTTCCCCGTGACAATCAATGTATCTATGGAATTAAGAGCCCCTAGGGAGCTTAGCATTTGACAGCCAAAGAGGTCTCAAAGGATTTCATGCTATTGGTCCAAGCACCGACTCTGTAAATAGGGTGACCTACGATCCTGAGCCCCCAAATCAGGAAATCTTGATAATCTGGTTCACAGGTTTAAATGTGAAGGGAAAACAGAGCTGATTGAGGGAAAAAATGGTTGAACTAATCATAAATGGCTCTTTTAATAATAATAATGAGAAAGGAGAGAAACAACATGCTAGCACGTTAAGGCTTATGAAATGAATAGTTAACTAATATTTAATGGTAATGCTCACCCAGGAATGCACTTTAACAACTCAAAAACCTTTAGCCTGATAAATAATGGTCCTAATGTGAGCATAAAGAGCTACTGGCTGACTGAACTGGACTGAAATGGTTCTATGTGAGTATTTACAGGGAAATCCTGAAAGGTGAAGAGCAGTTGAAAGATGGCACTATGTTGCTCCTGATTATTTGTTCCTGAATAAAGGGATTGCATTAAGATGGTTTAGATGATACGTTCACTGAAGCTGGTTTTGAATTTGTGATCAGATGATCAGAGGGAAAAAAAGGTTGAAGACATGAATTTTGAGTTTTTAACTGTTGTTGACCATTTTATAGATGTCAGTGCTATAGAATTAAATGAGATATGGAAAATCGCTTGTATTAGTTATAATTGTAGTTTTTAATTTCAACTTAAAGTTCATTGAAAGTAGCAAATTAGTCCTGCAGGTATTTGCTTCATGTTGGAAGTGTTTGTGAGAAAATTCAGCTTTTGGTCGCGGCTTTCCTCTTTCCAGTGTTTCCACACAACCTTTTTGTTCTTCTTCTGCGGTTACTCCTGCTCTTTCTTCCTCTCTGTCACACACACCTACCTTTCCTCGGGGGCATGTTTATATTGGCCTGCTCACAGTCGGCCATCAGTATCCAGACCTGCCTCAGCCCTCTTAGAATTGACCATCAATCTCTATCCTCTGTGCTCTTTATGTGAGTGTGTTACTGTTTGACTCTCCAGACTTACTTTTCCTTCTTTGGAAACGCATCTCGCAGCACCTCCCTGCCATTTGTTCCTCTCTGTCCCTGCTTTCTGTGGCTCTGTCTCACACTTTGTCTTTCCCTCCCCCCACATATAATTTAAGTCTTTACCATTTAAGTAACCCTAGTTGTTAATTACTCACAATTTTTCTACTGCTGATAGATATGAGTCATGACTGTGAAATCCTTCCAGACCTTCAATTCAAATCTTAGATTAAGGCACCTCTTTTTTGCTTGAAGATCACATCAAATAGTTTGTCCTTCATAAATGACTTGACTTGAGTTATATTTTATGGATTGAAAGACCACCTTCACCCGACTCTGATGACTTTTGTTTTATTGCAGTGTATTCCTGGAACATTTATTACTCTTTCAGCACAACTTATGGTCTGTGCAGGTTTGGTCACTGTGCAGCTGCTGTACTGCCGCCAAGTGGATTTTGGTTAGGCAGTATTTGAGCAGTGGTTGATTGGTCATTTGGTTTTGGTCAGAATGAAGACCGGTTCAACAGGGCTAATGTTACTGAGGCTGATAAATGCCAGATTGTGCTTGAAGGAGCAGTGAATAACACTGGATTTTACAGAAGATGTCTCCCCTTTATAAACCTGCAGAATTTGATGCAGTGAGCTGTTTCAGGGGAATATACATCAAGAAATAACAAATTCTGTTTGTTAGCATGCAAGATAATGTATTATTACTAGTGCATTATTAGCTAAATGCACAACTATATGTCCTTACTCAATATATATGCAAGGTGGTGATGCGTGGGTGTTTGCTTGCATCTTGGTTGCTCATGTTTTTTCAAAATAATTAATAATATAACATTCTCAATAGGTGTGCTTCTTGAAATCTAGACAGGCCAACTTTGAGAAAAATAAACAGTCAGCTGCCCAGCAGGATAACAATGCCTGCATTGGACAGCAATTATCAACATTGTTCCATTGTACCTTTGGTGACTTTGGTACAGGGGCATGTGAACCAATGCTTCACTTGCTGTCCTTTCAGCTTAGAGAACCGTGCAGGTATTTGGCTACGCAGAGGGAAGGATTTTGGGTGAGCAACCTATGTAGACATGTGTACTGTCCTTCAAAAACCCAACAGTATGTAGTTGGAAGGAGATAACACAATACATGGGCAAATCCTAAGATAAGGGAGTGAAAGCAGTTCATCGGGGGATGGGGAAAATTTTAAAAAATAACAAGAAGTAGTGGAGTGAACAGCTTTTATCGTTTTAAACGCACAGTTTCACAAATTCTTAGCATTTTATCATTTGAGCCCTTTCTGCAGCAGGACCTGCGATCTGACAATAACACAAGCACAAATCAGCATAACCAACAGACTGGATATCTTTTGGCACTGCCCCCTAGTGACATTAGATGGCTACAACATGTAGACAACTATCTGTAGGCTCTGTGTGGGACCAATGCACCAACCTGGCCTGTCCCTTTAGAGTCTTTAGGATCCATCAGTTTGCAAAATGAGTGTCTATGAAGAGCAACTGGTCAGCCTGGTGGTTGCTGACAAAAACGATAAGATGGCAAGAACTATAAGGTAAATAGGAAGGGTGTGGCTATGATTAGAAAAATAAATGATTTAACATAGGTACACACTGACTGCTGAACTCAACACAAGTGCAGACTTGCAGTTTTAGTGTTCCAGTCAAGGCATATTGCCCCTGCTATGTGTACAGCCAGCTCTGTTTGATAGCTTTTTTGTTAACCTGTGAAGGTGTACACCCAGACTCTCTAAAGCCGCACAGATAATGTGAATGTTTTCCCCTGGTGTCTGTATACATCTGACAGAATTTTACTGAAAACAAGTCAGACGTTTACTATTGCTGTTAGCTTTGTTTTTGTTTTAGAGCCAATCACGAGGCTGCTGCATTCATATGCTGTTTGGAAAGACTTGCTGTCTTGGGACGCTGATTTGCTGAAGCTTTAAGCATTCTGTTTACATTCTACTGGAAGTCCAAAGCTGGAAGATGAATGATAAACACTAGAGTCTGCAGCTGAAAAAATTTTCAGCCATGCTTGAAGTTTGTAGTTAGCAAAGGATTTTCTACTTAACTGCAAAGGGACACCATGTTTTCAGTTAAGAACAGTCATGCCAGTATAGCCGTGTTCGCTTATTATACCACAGCCCTCCTGTGCTTACAGTCTTCTGAGCTGCTCAGAGGTATCGCCCATCGCCATGTACCAGTGTAACCTGAGCGCAGTTGTGCCTGCTTCTGTGCTGAATGCTTGCGGAGTCATGCGGTTGGGGTAATAACATTTAGGGGGGAAGAGTTGGTTGGTTCGCAGTTCCACAGCATGCCCTGAGCTTCCTTTTATTTCGTTTCGTTTTTTGAAGAATTGCGGTAAGGGTAGGTTGGGTGTTGATGGTGGACTGGTAAAAGCTTTGAACACTCTAAATCACCATAAATATGTCCTCTGCTTTAACAAAGTGAAGAAAATAAACCACAGTTTGATGTCTTGTGTGTCATTATCTCGTGTGCTTTTTGGACACACGTATGACCTAAGCCAAAGATAGAAAGTGATTCCTCTTCACAGACTTGTTGTTCTTATTTATATCTTACATTATACAAATGTCAAAGTACTGTTGATTAAAGCATTGTTTTCTGGTTGTAGGCTAATTCTGAAACATATCTACAGTATGAGATAACATGTGATTGTGGTTGAAAACCTGGAAACATTCTCTATATTAATTGTCATCAAAATCATCTTACTTCATGTAGTTTGAACAAGTTAAATAGCACCTTTTCTGCTTTTCCTTCCATATCCCCTCCAGGCTCAGCGGAAGGAGGTGTTTCTTCAAGAACGGTACGGCCACTACAGCCTGACTGACCCCTACCTGGCACTTCAGAGAGACTTTGAAGGCGGGGTCCCCGGAGGAGACAAGGAACGGCGTCCCCTGGGGTCCAGCCCCATCTCTGTTTTGGAGGCCGTCATGGCACACTGCAGAAAGATGCAGGAACGCATGTCTGCCCAGCTGGCTGCTGCCGAAAGCCGCCAGAAAAGGGTAAGACATTGGGGGGGGGGGATTTCTGTTGGTGGAGAAGGTTGGAGTTGAAAACCAAAATAGTGAGTGCATGGCCTTGTGACCATGAAACTGAAACTAAAACACCACCTGTACAGTTGCTAAGGGAATATTTAATTTCTCCCATGAAATGCAATCTCTTAGCTTCTGCTTTTTTAAACCAGAACTCCCAACCAGACACAACACTGGAAGCTGAACGTCTCAGGATGTTTACTGCAGGCTTTGACAGTAATTACTGTAACTTAATTGGATTATTTTTTTTTTTTTAAACAGTGCTTGTGCAAAAATGCTTTGAAGGACTGAATCTACTGGAACATTTATCAGCTGCTGCATGGTGTCAGAACAAAATGGATTAAAGAGCAACTAGTGCGTTTATTTATTTATGGTGTTGCTTCCTGCAGCACGGCTTATTGTATAATAAGTCAAACAAATGTTGACATTATTCATTTAGAAGAGGTCTATGAACTGCCCATTGATACATTTTATATCATATCCTATCATTATTGGAGGGAAACACATAGAACAGTGTTTCCTGTGCTGCCAGGCAGTTACAAGGTTTGTGTGTCCAAAATGCCGAATGGTTGTTAAATCTGAACATTTGAAAGAAGCTTTGATTAAATTAGTCTTGTATCCTTTACAAAAATATTACTTCTGTGTTACTGTTGCCCTACAATGTTTACAATACAGCAAGTGATACCAAACGACAAATCAGCTTTAGATTTGACATAAAAGAAATTCTTGCCTTTAAACCCTGAATGGTTTGATTTTGACCCATCAAGATTAAAAAAAACAACAACAAAAAACAACAACAATGTGTATACTTTCACTTGGGTTCATTATAGTTGCAGTCAAAGTAGAGGGGCTCTTCATTCTAACAGGAGCTTTGCTGTTTTTATGATTGTAATACATGGAAGGAGCTGTATGTGCGTCAGCATTTGTAGCTTGTTCATGGACCTTGTTTAGTTGGGAGGTGATATACAATGTCTTGAAGCAAATGGTCTAGTATGTTGAAACCATGTTTTGTCATTCAGTTCTGCATTGGTCACATGACTGAAAGATATGAATAGTTACTATATTGTTACATTGACTTTACAGTATATTTATGTCTTAGGGTGCCACTGAGCTCACATCATTTTCTTACCAGCAGTAATACTGCAGTGTTTAGCATTACTGTTTTTTAGCATTAGTCTTAAAAGTAAAGCCAAGGCTGGCAGAAATTCTTTAATTTTTCTTCTTTTAAATCATCCTAAGTCATCTTCAGTTGTAAACTGAAGTTGTGGTGCTAGAAAAAAAAAACAAGGGAACACCAAGATAATAGGATTCATGCCCCATAGACGGTGAAGGTTTGGAGAGTTTAACCACAAGCTACTGAGATATTTCATTGTGTGCTGGACCAGCAGTAAAACCCACACCACCATCATTAGAGCCCTGTAGCTGCGGTGGCAGAGTAGGTCAGTCACATTTTACAAAATGTGTCCTTTCTGAGTTCATGTTTCCTTGAACTTGAGTTAAATTGTAGTGAATAGGTAGCTATATTCAGTCAAGTTAAATGAAAAGTATTTACATCTTCTGCTCGACCACAGATTGAGTTTATTTACACAGAATTCAAATCTCTGAGACTGAAATCCTCCAGAGGAAGTTGTGGGAAAGAGAAAATTCTACGCTTGTCTGTGTATATTAACGTTTCTCGTGAATGCATGGGTATTATGTGAATGGGGGAAGAGTGGAGTAACAGTGTGTCTGTGTTGTGTGCAAACCTAATACCTATTTTCTGGTGTGTCAATTCTGCTTTTGTGTACAAACTCATATACACACATGCGGTGTGTGTATTTGAGTGTGTGTTTGTACGAGGTCTCTTTAGGATTATGAAGCCCTGATTAACTGGGCAGCCAGATGTCTGCTATCCTTCTGTCCCATTTTCGCTGTTTCTTTTTCTCCTGTGATATATTTCAACACAAAGTGTTCAGACATGAGGCTGGAGGACTGAGTGTGTGAACAACAAAGAATATATTGTGTTAATGTGTATGTCCTGTCCATGAACTCTGAAATACAGATATAGATGGAAGCCACACTGAACCTTTGTAAGTAACCACACACATAAATACATAGAGAGGAGGTATGGACGAAGGAAGGAGTGGAAGGAAGGGAGAGGTAGGAGTCGGCTGTTTTGACAGGAAAGCTGGTTAAATAGATTTTGGGGCTGTGTGTGCGTGTGTCTGTGTGTGCGTGTGTGTGTGTTCCATCCTTAATGTGCAGCCATGTGTGGATTGTTGTCTTATTTGGCATAAAAAAATATAAACGGTAGCTTTTAAAAGAAATGGAAATTTCCAAATCTTGATGCTTCTGTTCATGAACATAATTCCACAAAGTTGGAATCAGGTGTTACAGTTTAGGAGCAATGATTACAACCTTTTCAGGAGGTGAGAGAAGTAACTGTGACATGTAGAGGTTGCGCTTACTGTTGTTCTGCCACTGACAAGTGTTTGGTGTCATCAGGCGAAGATCTAAAAAGCTCTCTTAAGGGGTTTAGGGAGGAAAAGTTTTGTGAATGAAGTGGAATTTCCCATTAATTTGGAAAAAATGATTGCAGTAAAAGTGTCTGTTTGTCTGGGACTGCGTGCCACAGGAAGCTGATCTAAAAAAACAGATGGTTTGATGCACAAAGAAGTCTCACAATGCCCCAGTGTCATCACACGTCCTGCAGATAACTGTGAAACTGCTCATTTTTAGTTCGCCAAAGAAGATTCTGACAAACACGTTTGACAGGTAGACCAAAGATCGGGTTATATGGGCACAGTAATGGTAGGCACTGATCAAAGGCAGCTTTTCAGAAGAACAACTTCACACCAGCTGTACAGCAAACTTTTTGAAATCTTCTGATTCTCAGGTTGTTTTGCTGTCTGGGGACTCAGCAGCTTCCAGTCAGTGAACTATGAGAAGTTACTGTGAAACCGTCTGCTGGAAAGCTCAACCAAACGTCAGCCAGATGGGACCAAAAAGAACAAAAAGATATCGACTAGCCCAGAATTTAAAGCCCATTAAAGTTTTGCAGAAGAGTTAAAAGACTCCTCTACAAATTTTCATGTCAGCAACTTATTCCAAATGTTTGAAGGGCAGGAGAATAGCTTCTGGTGATATTTTGGTTAAATAAATAGAAATAATTAAAATAAATAATTTAATAATAAATTGATCATCTTTACTTGTGTGTGATGTTTTAAAGATGGCAAGTGTTTGCAAAAAATACAACAGTTTCATTGAGTTGTACGTAGTCTACAGTATCTGAGGTTTTAGTTCAGTCCGCTCTGGTCTTATTTTAAAGGATCGTCTGTACACTGTACTTTGCATCTCTCCCAGACCTCATCCCACCCACCTTCAGCACTTACTTGTCGTGGAGTTTCTGCATTTAGTTTGGTCCCGAGTAAGTAAATCGCAGCGAACTTTGATGGATACGGCATCTCTTTACCATGAAAAGCTCGTTGGTTGCTTTGGTTATGCTTTTAGAAATGTTACAAAGCAATAAGACACGTGGACTGAGTGAAGGAGCTGCCTGAAAGTTTACATATCTCCTAATTAACCACGTGATTTGTACCACAGTGCCAAGACTGGTATTTTGATTTGTAATGTACCATTTTTGAAGCGTTATCTACAGTTAGTTTTGCAGAGTCTTCTTGAATTGAAGAGTAAAACTGAAAATTATGGTTGTTTTCTTAGGATTACACAATGCTTCACATGGCAGATTCACCATTCTCACAAGACAGTTTGACCTGAAAACAGAAAGTGCACAACTTCACCTGTGAAACCACTCTCAGTACTGCTGAGAAAACCCGGTTATATGACTTTGAACTAGAGTGGTTTTGCCTCTTTTTACCCCCCAAAACACACTTAAATATGAAAGAAGCAACAACAGTGAACTCTTATATCATTTATTCTGGTTGATATGGTGAATATAAATTGGTGAAATGAAGAATTGTCTGAGATTGTGGTGTGGTGCTAAATTATGATTTTGGTTTGGCACAACAGAGCAGCGTACTAGGAAAGCACATCGTCTTCTAAGATGGAAGCTGTGTACTCTTTTTAGTGTATAATAAATCACCATATCACCACTGATTGTCCAGTTGTACTTAAACAATCAATCAGCACGTGTCAGGCAGGTTTCATTGGAACTCTTAAAACGACCAGTGACACAACAACAAACCAGCACTGCTAAAAGACACAGGCTTAACATGCTTGGAGAGATCTTCTGGTTGCTGGGTAGAGTGAATTTCACCTGGCTAGTTCGTGCTATCTTTATTCCCTCCGTCTGTTTCCACTTCTGTTGTCCTCCTGTGAGTAAGCTACTGAATTATCCATGAGGTCTTAGGCAAGCTGAAGACAATCAGGCAGTTAATACATAACACACTCTGAACTTGTTCATGGGAATAATAAAAACAACCCCCAAGTCTTTCTATCTCCTCCTCCATCAATCAGTCATGAAGTCGGAGAAAGAAACTATCCCACCCTACAACTAACACCCGACTGCCACTTTAAAGGAGGGTCTAATTCTGTGTTCGGACCAACATTACTTGCAATAATGAACAAAATCATCATAGACGACCTATAATCTGAAGATGATTGAAAATCACACCAACAATAAAAAAAACTCGGTGTGGTATTGTGCTGGTGGGGTGTGAGTCTCTGAATCTGGAATTTAAAGAAATCTAAAGCTGAGAAGTTTTCTATCTGCAAATGATTCTGTCTCTTACACCATTGTCTACAATGTGCCAAACCATTTAGAAATGAGTGTAATAAAAGACCCGGTATCTTTTTCCAGTAGTCCTTAAACAGAGCCATTGAGTCAATTATATTACAGAGTTATTTTAATCCCACGTGGTTTTGATCTAGTCCTCCCAGTGTGTTTCTACATGTATGGCGTTCCTAAATTTGTTTTTCTGAGGCATTAGGCTGACTTACAGCAGACATAATCCTCACCCAATTAGCAGCTAGTCGTAGCACCTCCTTTTGAGTAACAACTGGCATTCCCCTGGCGCTCCTCCTGCTCATAAAGCCCTTACTTCTCCTCAGCATCAGCTGGTGGTGATATCTATTCCCTGATGGTTTGGAACAGCAGGAGTGGAGGAGCTGGCTAAGGCTGGGAGGGGTCTCACTTGGGATAGGCGCTGCAGAGTGTCAGCTCTATTGTTTGGGGCTTGTTAGAGAGATAGGGTCAGTTGGGTGGAGAGCCCCAGTTAAGCCCCCCCTGTGAAGCCAACTCTGAGCTAATAATAGCAGTGATGCTCCAGATATAGAGGCTGCTGGTCTGACAAGTCATCGAAATTCAACCGTATGCAGAGACTCTGACAGAGACACATAAATTCACCCGCCCTCTAGATAAATAAGGCCTGTCTTGTCTGTCTGTTTTAATTCAGCTATTTTGTCTGGCTAATTTGATTAATCTGGCTTAAACTATGTTCCCTGTTCTCCTTAAAAAAAGTTCCATCTTTGTTTGATTTATTAATGCATTCACAATTGAGGAGCCGCATTACCTCACAATGTAAGCCGTTGGATTTTCAATTCTCCATAACAGGTTCGGTTATTTGAACCTAAAGTTTCCTATGGTATTAAAAGATGTGTCAGATTTCTTTATGTGATCACACCAAAGACATGGTGCTAGTGAGATGTGAGCATGGGGATTGCAAAAGTTGAAGAGCGTTGGATATTTGACATACGTGTCACACTCACTGAGCTTGTACACCATGTATAGTCTGAGTTTTGTGGTATGCTGGATTGCAATTGATTTATTTTAAAAATGCCAGTGAATTGTCACATGGCCAGTGGTAATAATGTCACTAAAGACATTGTAGAGGTAAATTATATGCTTTTGTATCTGCTCAAATGTAATCTGAATTACTGAATTAGCGTGATTTATTTTTTGGTTTCTTATTGTATCTACTAGAGTTTCAGCCGTAATGTCTGCTCTCAGACTTTGTGTCTTTTCATTTTTTTTTCAGCTGGAGATGGAGAAACTGCAGCTCCAGAGTTTAGAGCAGGAACACCGCAAGCTGACGGCACAGCTGAAGGATGAGCGAGAGAAGAACAAGCACATTGTCATGATGTTAGTCCGAGAGTGCAAGCAGCTTGCCACACGGGTCGTAGAGGAGTCACAGCGCTTTGATGAGCTCCAGGCTCGCCTGGATGAGGAGAGTCGCACCTCTGGCCGACTCCAGGAGGAACTGAGCTCTGAGCGCCAGCGAAGCCAACAGATGGAGGCGAAGATGGAGAAGCAGCTGTCAGAGTTTGACACGGAGCGTGAACAGCTGCGTGCTAGGCTGGGCCGTGAGGAGGCAGAAAGCCTGAGTCTGCGGCAGCAGGTGGAGCAGCTCAGGACTGAAAGGGGTGAAGGCAAGGATGGAGCTGGTCTGCCTGCTGCTAGTAGACCAGAACCTGCTGCTGCCACCAGTACGCCACCCAAACCTAAAGCTCTGACGTCTGTTTCTGTAGCCACAGAGCCCATTAGTTCTCGAACAGCATCTTGCCAAACGGACCTGCCTCCCACAGAGGTGGAGGGTCCTAAGAAGACCCCTCTCACTATACCTGTCAAACCAACCCCTGCCAACTATGTGGGCCTGAGCCTGCCAAAGACGACTGGCCGGGGGATCGTGCACAGTAGCTCAGGAGGACTGGCACAGACAGAAAATGGCTCAGAGGGCAATGCTCCCCACGGCTTACCCAGCGGGGTCAGTCCCCGTGTCCAGGCTGCCCGCTACAAGTTCCAGGAACAGGACCAAAATGGCACGGCATCCCAGAGTCCTCCAGCCCGTGACCTTTCTCCCACCAATCGTGATAACTTTGCTGCCAAGCAGCAAGCACGTCACACCGTCACGCAGGTCCTCTCACGCTTCACCAGCCCTCCTGCAGGAGGGACTGGACCCCTGCGTCCAGGCCTGCCCCATTCTGCCTCAGAGGGAGGCCCTTTTCCCAGCCGCCTGAGCCACCCCATTGGCCTCAAGTCTCCCACGGTGGCCAGGATCGACAGGGGAAATCCTCCTCCTATACCTCCCAAAAAGCCAGGGCTTTCCCAGACACCTTCTCCTCCTCATCCACCCATCAAGGGGGTGGGGGACAGCAGCCGCACCCCTGGGGCTGGGCTAAAACCAGCCACACCCCAGCTGCCGCCAAAACCGGCCTTGGACCTGGTCCCAGCCCTGACGGCCTCTCAGGTGGGTGCCTGCCCCCCATGCCGTTCCCCAGGGCCTGGCCGGGGCCCTCAGCGGCATCCAGCAGCAGCATGTTCAGAGTGCCCCCCAGTCATCCGCTCTGCCACCACTGTCAGTAGCCCCTCCTCCATAAACTCCCCCTCCACCTCCTCCTCCATTAGTTCTCCATCCTCCTGTAGTCCCCGTGCCTCACCAGGCAGCCCCTTGGCAACAGCATCAGGTAAAGGGGCTCCTTTTTGCTGCATCTCCCTCCAATTCTGCCCACTGCCTCTTTTCTTTATCTGTCTTTCCAAGATGCTAGCCTTGCCTAGCTTAGCATAGCATAAGGATCAGCTCACAGGAAAACTGGTTTAACTGCAGAAACGACACATGGGTCATCTCAGTTTATGTTCCTGCCCCTCAACCCTGAATTGCCTTACAAGAGCCAATGCTACTCACTGCATTTTCTCTCCACTTATCTCTCCTTCTCTGCCTTTAATATGTCCTCCCCCTGAGCACCTTTCGTCTCCCATGTTGTCACATTAGACATATCAGCATCAGTATCAACAGCAGACATTTAGAACATGTCACTAGGATGTGTCTGACTGTTGCTCAGAGACAAGAGGTTAACAGAAGGAGAATTTCAGGGTGAACTGAGAAAGGCCAGTGCCCCTCCCTGTGCTCTCATGTATTCGTATTGGTTTGTTGGCCTTTCTAAAAGTAACCCCCTATCCTCTCTGAAGCTGATGCCAGAGGCTGCTCTCTCCTTCCCTTCCCCTTTTCCATCCTCCAGTAGCATGCAATGGTTACTCCTCCACTTCCTGCACTCCTTCCTGTTTCAGCTTCCATTAACTAGTCCGACTGACTGTTTGTCATTGACAGCACTCTATATGCAACTTGATCACTTGGATATAAATGTTAGCATTTCTATTCACTGTAATGTGATTTTCATGCTTTGATTGATTGCAGTGTGTGGTGTGATTAAAGTTCATTCCAGCTTATTATAACTTGGGTATTATTTTGATGTTTAGGTTCTGTATTGTCTGGTTCCAGATCAACATTTAGTAATGTGTTTTTTCCCAGATTTCCACGAGGGTATAGCAGAAGCTACAAAACCATGACCAGGGTATATGTGATATATAGTATAGGCATTATATAGTGATCTATCTGTTCATGTAACAAAACAAGACCAAGAAACCCTTAAAATGGAAAAGCACCTTATATTTAAGAATCTGGCATGCAACTGAAAAACCTGACTATGTTTTTATGGCCATATCTTACTTTTTTTTTTCTTTTTAAATAGCAGATCCAACACCTTTATTGCCAGCCTTTACGAAATTCTTGCATTCGATTGCAGCATGTCCTACTTACAAATCTGACAAAGCTGTGGAGTAGTGTGAAAGAAATTCTTCCACACTTTGATTTATTTATCACAGATATAAGCCAAACCATAAAGTCAGCTGTCAGCATACATGTTTCTGTAGCTTTTGTTCTTATCCTACATTTGCACCAAAACCATAAAAGTTCCAACCAGAACAACTGCTGGGGTTTTCTTCTTGAGATTTGATGCTGCACTTTTTCTTTACTCTTTTGAATCTGTCATCTTTTTGTCTTGACACACTTCAGCACTGAAATTCTTCACTCTAACTTTCTTTAGCCTATTTTTAACCCACGCTGTTCAGAAATTGCCACAGTAAAATAAGGTTAAAAGTATGACAACTCTGAACAGGCCCAATAGGCCTTTGGGTAGTAGTCAAAGCGCAGTTGTTGGGGTTGGTAATTAGATCTTTTTTTTCTTCACTTCATCTGTTTGTCTGTTTGCAGTGGTAATTCATTATTATCTGTATGTTTTCACATTATCGGACTAAATAATATGTATATATACTTGTCAATTGTGTATGTGGATGACTGATGGTACTTAAAGACTTATCGGTCTTCTTGCTGTGTATTAATCAGATGCCATGACAGGCTTTTCTGTCCAGACTGCAGCATCCTTCACAAGCTGATTAAATCTCAGATATTTTTAGCAGGCTTCCAAACACCCCTGTAAGGAAGCTTTCAGTTTAATATCCGTTTTTCACAGCATGGTAACAAATTCAATACATAAAATGTACATAGTAAAAATAAATATCGTCACCTGAAGAACTCTTTCAAACCCTCTGGTTAGACTTTACAATTCAAATATAACCAATAAGACACAAAAGACTCAACAGAGGGATGTATAAAATATTTCAAACTACTCGTCATCAATGCAACGCGTTATTGGTTAGAATTTTTGCTTAAACTTTAAAGGACATTTATGGAGACTGAACAGTTTTCCAGTTATATTTTATATTTAAAATATTTTAGGTATTACAGTTGATCTGAGGTTGAGAAAAGTGAAGCTGAGGAAACCACATTCGTGGAACAAAACCGCAGGATGTAACTTTAAATGTTTACTTGTTACTCCCATAATTCTTTTATAATCCTACTGATTTGTGCTTTGTGTGTGTTTGTGTCTGATATGTGTATGTATGTATTGCAATAAACACCACGTGGGTTTTGTAATAGCTTTTAGGTAGAATAGCAGAAGCTAAATCGAGAGCTTATTTTAAAAGGTTTGATTCCTGCGGTGACAAACTAAGCAATTAGCAATTCCAGACATATTGTGATATTAAGTACAGTCTGTGTTTTGGTTTAAGGTGAGTAATTTCAAAACTGTACATTTTTAAGACGCTTCAGTTTCATTAGAAATCTAATCAGACTTTTTGAGATTTAGTTTTTAATATATTTGGTGATCTAAAAATCCAGTATTGTCATATATTATTCATTTAATTTTTTATTATATTTAAAACTGTGGGATCTTCACAACAAGAAGTTTTGAACAGCGTTTGGCAGCATAAGCTGTTTAATTAATCCTAAAATAAATGCTGTAATCTTTTTCTGTCCTGCTGCTTTGACAAAGCGGACCGTTATGAATGAGTGAAACTCAAATATGCTGTCCTTTCCTTCCACCTTCTTACACCCTTGCACTCCAACACTTAGCACTTCTAGCTGTTTCCTCTACCTCCTGCTCTTCCTCCTCCCAGTTTAACCTGTCCTGTTCCTACTCCTCGTTCCCCTTGCAGGCTGGTGTCCCTCCGTAGTCTCCTCTCTAAGTGGCGGTGGGCCTGCTGCCCTGGACGGCGGGCGACCCCTGCTCCTCCAAGCTGCTTCCCAGGGAAATGTCACTTTATTGTCAATGCTGCTTAACCAACCAGAACCAACCACCAACGAAATCACCACCACCACCACATCCATCAGTACCACCTCTACCACCAATATCACCTCTACCACGACCATGGAGAAAAAATCCACTCATCTTAATCAAAACCATGACCTCAACCACAACCAAACCTCTGCCTTGTTTGCTGCTGCTCAGAATGGACACACAGGTAAGTAGAATTTGATCCATCAGTCCTGATGTTTGAATCTGATTTACCTCAGTTTGACTTTGATACTTTTTTGCAACTTGGGAGACGTAGATGGATATTGTGGCTTTTAGACTTATTTTTTTAATGTGGCAATCAGTTTGGCAAATTTAATATAGTGTGTTTGCCCATCGTGAGATCTAATGTGAGGTTTGGTGAGTGGTTGGCTGACGGGCCGACTTATTTATTGATTGTTAAAGAGTTAAGGAGCATCCTGGATCTTGTGATGATTTGTATTGACTGTGAATAAAAGGTGATAGGCTAAAACACAAAGAAAGGATTAACACCAGATTGATTGTGCTGAATGGCTGATCACAATGATGCATAACGTTTTCAGTGACAAGTTGTCTAGTTAATGACATTGTATATATAAATAGCATGCATCATAGCTACACGGTGCATTTTTTCTTTTGCTCCTACTATTTTCTGTTTGCTGCACGTTAAAATAAAATAAATAAGGTAACGGTTTTGAAAGTGTGATTTGCATTCTGAGAGACGGTTTACAAACTGCGGTTTGTTCTTGTTTGCTTTGGTCTAGTTTGAAGTCTTTAATATTATGTTAAGCTTCGGTTACTCAGACTTTTTTCTTGTCCCATTCCAAATAACTTCTAGCTTATCAGCATTTCAATTCACTGTGTATTTTAACAAGCACACAGTTCTGTCAGTGGACCTGTGCCTTCATGGGTGCCGTGGGATGGAATAAAATGAACACGCGAACTCGATAAAGGCCCTAGAGGTGGAATTAACTAGGAGATATGCGGCTACAATGATGATTTTCCTTTCCTGAAAGCAGCCGTCTCAGAGTTGCATTTGAATAAGACGCTATAGAGGGTTCTTCACTCAGATGTAACCATCTTGAACAACCATATGCTTTGTTCATTTGCCTCCACAAACGAGGCTTAACTCATTTAGTGACTGAGTTGCTGTCCTTTTCCTGTTTCCTGTGAAAGTATTTAGTTGTGACATTACTTAAAAGCTGTAAAACAGTTCAACCACAAAACCTCCTTTTATTTACTACAGCTAATACTCGTCTTGTAATTTCAGCTAAATTTAATGTGATTTTTTTTTTTTTCTTCCCCTTTTCCTTAGCCTGTAGTGGCCAGTTTGTGCTCAGATTGAATAAGAGATTTTCTGTCCTGTCATACAGCTTTACTTATGGTGTGATTATGCTTTAGGTTTTACATCTCGTGTCAGGTTGTGTACTAGGGTTGACAAGTAAAAAAGTACATGAGGAAGTCAGAGGAGCTCACAATATGATACTACAACAATAACAGTAGTGTCAGTATTCTGCAAAAACTCAATACATTTCAAAATATTTTCTATGATACAATATCAGTGTAAATAAAGAAGAAAAGCTGCCCGTAAACTGGTAAAAAGCCCAAGTAACATATCAGTTTAATTATTCAATTTCAATTGGCTGTCATTCCCATAAATCGACTTGGACAGATTTGCATTGACATTCACGTTCTCACAGAAATCTGTAAAAAACGGTAAATCAGAAAAATAGCTGTGAAATGGTGATGCTCAGTGAAAATCTTAAGGTAATCCGTTTAGAGTGCCTGCATGTTTTAATAAAAGTGTCAGTGTTTGGCACCAGTGTATCTCAAGAAGAATCTCCAGGCCCAAAACCTAGCAAAAATATCATTATGGGAACTTATTTTCAAACATTTACTTAGGTTTACGTCCACTGTGTATTTAGTAAAACTGCCATTTATTTGGAGTGATTTTAGCCCAGGTTCGGTCTCCTCCGCTTTCAAAGGAAGCTACCTAACTTCCTAGTTGTTCCCAAATTTCCCCAGCTAATTTCTGACTTTCTCTGCTGTTTGTTGCTGAGAAGCAGGTATAGAGTGACAATATTAGGGTCTTCTTACTGAAAAGAGCTGAGCGCTGTAACCAAAGAATGAAAGTATACCAAAACAGAAAAGCGAGAGCTGGAAAGCCAAAATCATGAACTGAAAAATTCTAAGGGGAACTGGTTGGGTGATATGGTGTAGCATAGCATTGGTAGGGTGTGCTCTTTGCAGCAGCTGTATGAAGATGTAGTGAGGACAAAGGCCTGATGCTGATAAACACTTGGACATGTGCTGGTGAGCTGTGACTCATCGCATTATGTTGGCTGCCATTAAGTGAGATTGTGAGCCTTTCATGTCAAGACTGTAACCTCAGCACAGAGTATATGCTCATCCACCCGACACAAGCACAGTACTCTGCATACAAAAGCAGAATAATTAATGCATGCACAATAAGACACGCAGGTCTTTTATGATTTGTTTCCCTGCTGAGATGTTTAATAATACTCAGTTGTCAGCTGAGGATCATTGATCCATGAACATGACAAATGCAGCTGAAGGACAGCTGAACTGAAGGCTTATATTAGGTGTGCCAACACAGAGAGGACACTCTCAGAAATACCCAAGTGCACCTAAGAGCTTTGATCTAATTATTTGGACGCCCTTTACTTTTCCTTCTTTACTCTTCTAGAAAATTGGACATTTCCAAAGCCAAAGGCACATTTGTATATTTGAACTATATATCCGTAGTTGAGACTTTGATAGGGCTACCACAAGACACCTCCGGGTATTTTAACATTTTGTTGTGGCAAACGGAGAGCACAAGCTTTCAAGCATGTAGGTTCTCATTAGTGGTTTCCTTTATCAGATTTGTTTTTTTAAACATGCAACATTTTAATGGGATTTTTTTTTCTATTTCTTTTAAGATTGACAGTACAGTTTTTTTTAAAGCACCCCTATGGCTAACACTCATGTGAAAACAAATTGGTTTTGTTTTTAGTTTATTGTCCTTTCTTTGTCTAATATTTCAGAATATTGGACATTTCAAAAGATCTGATGATAGAAACTCTCTATGATAAAATGTTAAAATGGAGAGTTGGTGTGAGTGCCTTGTTTCAAATATGTTTTTAAATATAGCTAGCTCAAAAAGCCTCAAACAACACGGGACAGAGCACAAAGTTAGAAGCAAAGATTCAGAGTTTATTCACAAAAACAAAAAAATGTCATGTGCGACAGATAGGGGAAACAAAGAGAGTGGGCAGAGGAAGTAGCTATTCACATAGGGCCCAGTTCTCATCTTCACAGGTAAACGCAGACTATCATCAGATAGCACAGAGAACTCAGACAGAGCAAATACACCGAAGCCAAACAAATGCAGGAGACAGGGTAACTTGTAAAACCCGCTACCGGTTGTCAACAAAAACCACTTTTTCTTGTGGCATATTTCAAGAGATTACATTTCTGGTCCGTAGCAGCTGATGATCGCTATTATTCATCTAACTTATAAAGATGAAAGGGTTTTAGAAACGCCTGCCTTCTCATGAAAATAGTGGAAATAGAGGGCACTTGTCATGCACTGCACAAAGTTCTAAACTTGAAATGGAAAAACTCAGCACCATTGTTTAAATGCCTTTCTCATGACCTGGATACTCCAACCCCCCTGACACACGTATGCACATGCGCGCACACACAGGTGCATTTTGCTGGCATTAATTAAACACTATTAATGTTTACATAGTGTCATGCTGAGATGAACTTCTCATCAGAGGTAGATGCACATTTCCTTCTGCACAGTGACACTGTGTGTGTGTGTGTGTGTGTGTGTGTGTGTGTGTGTGTGTGTGTGTGTGTGTGTTGCTCATCATGTGTGGTAAT
>VOQK01000525.1:0-17270 GCA_015052645.1 Benitochromis conjunctus | reverse complement strand
TTGTATTTTGTTTCTTTCGAAAGCAAAGAAAGGAAGACGTATACTTTATAATAAATTTATTAGTTATCTTAGCTAAATTTTATTTCCACAAATGCAAATACAGTAGCCAAAAGCCTAATTTCACACACTATTATAATGATACTCTACGTTACATAAAATTGATTAGTGGATCCCTTAATAAAAAGGCTATAAAAACAATCACTATTTGTACTAACTACAAACTATTTGAGTGTATGTAACCTTTGATATTGTACCCCCAGGCATATGATTATGTTAATTTTGTTCTAATTTGTATACAAGTTCTGTATACTGTTGTTTAATAAAGTTTTTGAAGAAAAAAAAGAATGAGTGGTTGTGAGTATGAGCAGCAGATGGGGACACTGGACTGAAACGTCACATGGACACTCCCCACTAAAGTCTATTAAAGTGATTCAAACGGACATGCGGTGTAAATGCCATAAAGGTGTCTCCAGATGAACAGATAATCAGCTTTGCAAAAAAAAAGCTTATTGTTTGATAATGTGACAGTATGTCCAAACTATTATATTTTCACAACCATAAGCTATGATCGCGAGTGTCAGATTATAATAACTGGCTAATAAAAAGCAGAAAAACATAAGCATGTTATCAAATGTGGCTCACACATTTAGGAACCACAGTAAAGTTGGTTACTGTTTATTATCTAAGGTTCATGGAATAATTATGAATTCTTACTAACCGAGAACTTAAACATGTCTCCGCATCACTGATAGGATCATTTTCATCTCTTTATTTAATATGATATTATTTATAAAAGGATAATGTACACTGTGAAGCGGGACCCCCCCACGACAAAAAACACACTTTGCGACAGTAAACAACACTGTTTCGCGACAACGCGTTTTTTTACGGCACACGTGGTACACGGAAGTCATCCGAGTTGGGTGCGTTGTGCTCCGGCTGTTGGCGCTTCAGCATGGCTAAAGTTTCGAAAAACAAAGCGAGTAAAATGAAAAGACGCTCCGGAGGTGCGGAACAGAGCAACGACGGGAATCCAGGTGTGGTTTACGACGAGGAAAAGGAGGAGGATGTGACTGGAGCTGATGAAGATGCTGCTGTCGAGGACGAAGACGGGCACGATGAACGAAAACGCCAAAGGCTGCTGGAGGCTATCGGCACTCTCAGTGGTAAGAGGAAGAAAACCCTGGGGGAGAGGTCCGAGGCGGCCGTGCATATGTCCGAGTTTACGGTCAACGCAGAGGGAGAGGGCGACAAAATTGATCTGTCGGACTTGATAGGATCCATGGAGAAAACTCCTGGACTCTCAGGCAAGAGCAGGAAGCGGCTGAAGAATTTGGAGCAAAGCAGAAAGACCGTAGAGTGCCCGCTGACCAAGCAGGAGAGTGAGAGGATACGGAGAGATCTGGCTTTTCAGAAGGTTTCCAAAGAGGTGAGCCACTGGAAGAGTGTCATCAGGCAGAATGAGAGGGCTGAGCAGCTGGTCTTCCCTCTCAATCAGGGGCCTTCAGGCCCCAAGCCCATGGAGAGGGTGGTGATGGACTGGAAGGCTCAGACACCGCTCGAGCAGGAAGTCTTCACTCTCCTGTCTGCCAACAAGCAGCCTATCAATGACCCCGTTCTCACGCCCATTGAGGAGGCTTCCATGAAAGCAATGAGCCTGGAGGAAGCTAAGCTACGTCGCGCAGAGCTGCAGAAGGCCCGGGCTCTCCAGTCCTACTACGAGGCCAAGGCAAGGAGGCAGAGGAGAATCAAGAGCAAGAAATACCACAAAGTGCTGAACAAGGCCAAATATAAGGATTTCCAGAAGCAATTTGATGAGATGGTGAAGAAAGACCCGGCTGCTGCCCTGGAGGAGCTGAATAAGATGGAGATGGCTCGGATGCAGGAGAGGATGTCACTGAAGCACCAGAACAGCAGTAAGTGGGCCAAGTCCAAGGCCATCATGGCAAAATATGATGAAGGTGCCCGCAAAGCTATTCAGCAGCAGCTGGAAGTGAACAAAGACCTGACCCAGAAGTTGGTGACCTCCCTGAACAATAAGGAAGAGGAGGAGACAATGGAGGAAGGAGGTAACGCAGATGTGTTGCCTGACTTTGTGAATGATGCAGAGCAAGGACTGGATTTTTCAAATCCTTGGATGACTGGAAAGCTCTCTCAAGATTGTGTGGAGAAGGAGACACGTAATGCTGTGGCTATTATAGCTGAGGAAGAGGAGGTGGAGGAGACGGAAGAGGAGGTGGAGGAGACGGAAGAGGAGGTGCTGCTCAGAGAATTCGATAACAGGAGGAAATGGCGTCAAGCTCAGGAAGCCGACACAGTTGTAATGCTTGTGGAGGAGGAGGAGGAGGAGGAGGAGGAAAACAAAGATGCTTCCTACAAAGAGGAAGAAGAGCTTTCAGAGTTCACCAGCCTTTTCAAAGGAATAGCAGAGGGCTGTGGAGAGGCTGACCCTGCAGCTGACACCGACACTTCTGCTGAGCTGGAAAAGGAGCTCAAAATCAGGTGTGTAGAGGATGTAGAGCTTCTCACTCAGAGCAAGGAGGCAGAGGAGGAGGAGGAAGCCACAGATGAAGGACCTGTTATTCCGCAGCATCCTCCAGCCACAGAAAACATACAAAACACGGGCAAAAGCAGGAAGAGGAGGAAAGGGATCGAGCTGAAACAAGTTCTCACCAAGGGCACACAAGTCATCCCGGTTCCCTTTGCTCCCACCATCGAGGACGCCGAGGACTCGGAGGAAAAGCTGGATCAGAGGGGGCTCATTAAAGAGGCCTTCGCTGGAGATGACATCATCTCAGACTTTCTGAAGGAAAAGAGGAAGCAAGAGGATGCTGGGAAGCCTAAGGTGGTAGACCTGACACTACCTGGGTGGGGTGAGTGGGGAGGGGGAGGACTCCAGCCATCATGCAGAAAACGTAGGAAGTTCAGGAGAAAGGTGACCCCACCCCCACCCAGGAAAGACCAGCATCTCCCAGGTGTCATTATCTCTGAGAAGAGGAGCAGCTCCATCAGGCTCCACCAGGTCAACGCGCTGCCCTTTCCCTTTGAGAGCCCCTCAGTGTTTGAGAACACCATCCGCTCTGCACTTGGCCGCACCTGGAACACGGAGCGCACTGTCAAAAAGGTCACCAAGCCCAAGGTCGTCACCAAGCTGGGCGCCATCATCGAGCCCATGACTCGTGAGGAGCTAGTGAAGGACAGGAACCGGGCGTCTGCGGGAGCCAGCAGCAGCGTCAAAAGAAAAGCTGAAACGATGTGAAGAAGCTGGACAGTAAAACAAAGCTTCACCACGTTTCTCTCCACGCTGCAGAATGTTTGAATAAATATGGTTAATATGGTTATTTCATGTTTCAGGGCCAGTCGAGCTGATCAAACTGTGCTTTTACATTTTACATTTGTTATTTGAGACGACCTGAAATAATCATTACGGGTGGAGTAATGAGTCGCCCTGTAGTTGAGCCGCTGTAGGTGCTGATGCTGTTTGCAGCTAAAACAGACATTATGTCCACATGTCTGCTTCCTAACTGCTCGGAGACACTTTTTTAATTACACTCTTATACTGACTCGTGTTTTTAGTTATTTTTCCTGCCAGTTTGTAGTGAATCCATCTTTTATCACCAGTGTGGCACGTGTGCTAATGTCTAATGACTTTTTTCTTTTTTTACTGGAAAAGGCGATACTGGCGCCAAGAAGATGCCTGTGGTGCAGCACACAGGCTGGGCTCAGTAACACAGTGAGGATAGGAAGGGTTTTCACATGAAATGAAGTGTTAGCGAGCCAGAGCCAGCACATTTTTGTTCCTGTTCAAATCTGTCTTACATGAGTCTGTGAAACATTCTAATGGAGACACAGCTTTGTGTGTTTCAGCATATTCTTGTGTTATTGTGTATTAGACTCACCAGTTAAATGTAACTACATACAATAAGGAAAATTCATGTAATAGTAATAATCATATACATTTAAGTATGCAAGAAAAATGAATAAATACTGGAGGATATAACATTTATATTTCCACTTACTAAACGGTGTGTATTGTAATCCACTACATTTGCTTTTGTTCTGATTACAGTCTTCAGGCCCATGAAAAGCATGTTTGTTGATTTCTAAGATAATTAGAAGTTGGGCTGAAAATAAGGCCGTACATTACATTAAGATAAATATAAGTGTGTTGTATCATCGCTCTTTAAGCTCCTGCTTCCCCAGCAGGATAGATAAGATAAGCTCGGTGTTAAACATCTGGAGCAGGTGTTTACAAAAGACTGTATGTATTAACATACATTAAGAATTGATTTAAACATACATGGGAGCGTTTTCACTGCGGTTCAATGCACAAAGTATTCAAAAGTATCAAAACTTCACTGTAAAAATACTCCGAGTGAACGAGCTGCATGGTAAATCCTACGTATTAGCAGTTAGACATAGTTAGGTGGTCTCTGATACTCATCATTAGGTTACTAATATTGAGACAACAATGTGTAATCGATAAATCAGCTGCTGGACTTCTATTAAACCTTATGAATTTACAGGGCTCTTTGTCGTTTAAAGATCCTTTTTCCCTCTTAAATGCAGTCTAGTTGGAGTAGCATACAACACAATATTAGAAATGTTGAAATCATATTTACACTGCTTCTTTAAAGTATTACTACTTCTAACAGTATTGTGACGTCCCGTATGGGTACGTTATTCAATCTAGACGTAGCTTTCATTACAGTGTTGTTAAAGCAGACTGCAAACAGGTACCTTTGTTTTTCATATGATGGGTCCAAATGGGGACCAGTCCTGAACCCTGCAGCAGAGGAGCTCAGTGCAGCTGGGGGGGCAGCTGGCTGTTCACAGTCATCACCAGGATGGCAATGCTGCCATCTGCTGTACACAAGGGCTCACTACGACGTTTTTGTAACCACATGTTGTGCGCTTTATTGTAATGTTTCAGCCCAGTTTAGCAGCAGTGGGAGATTTCAGTATGCTAGGTTTTATTATAATCTACATGCTATAATAGTAAATAATGACAACAATAGAATGTCAGCTGGATTCATGGGTGACCTGGTGTAAATGAAGCTTTCTTCACTGAGCCAGCCCACGTGTGATGAATCCTCTGGGTTAAATCTTGAGCCCACAAACATGCCCAAAGACCGATCAGCTTGATTAGCAGTTTCACACTTCTGTTAAAAAATATGATTAAACTTCTATAATCATGCAGTCAGATAATGACACACAGGCACACGCTCAGATACGTCCTCAGTTTTGACTGATACTGTAAACGACAGTTTGAGATCATCCCTGACCAGCTGGTTCTTTCAGCTGCTCCCCTTTTTCTGCTGCTCTGTTTGTTTTTTTAATAATTATATTAATTGTTAAACAGCCCCTGTCTAGGGTGGACCCTGCCTCTCGCCCTTAGACAGCTGGGGTAGGATAAGCAGAAACGAGGATGGATGGACGGTCACGTTCTTCAGGAAGTGTAAGAATAACTAAAGGCATGTAGACAGTAGAAGCATAAAATTAAAATATAAGACAACTGAAGTCACAGTATATATCATACAGGTGTTTGGTCTCAGTAACAGCTTTGCAGTTTCTTCACAACAACTGAAAAACATTTAATCTAGTTAATTGATTTTAAATCACATTTGAACCATAAAACTTCTTTTAAATGCTTTAACAATTACACACACAAAATTGTGTTGACTCTTGCGCCTGTCATTTTAAGGATAATCTCCACAAACACCAAAGCTTAGCTGCAGCTTCCTGTCGTGTGATAAAAACGTCTCACTGAGGCGTGTGAGCGGGTTTATTCCTCCTGTGCTGTCTGAAAGAAGAGCGTCCAGCAGCAGCATCTTTACAAGTTAGGAGCTCCTTTCTTTGTCCCTGCTGCTAATATTCAATTCATTTGTAAGGCCACGCATGCAACGGTATGTCTAAAAGAAAAGCCATTACAATTTGGTTACACCTTCACACATGGGTGAGAGTGCATGCGCTGGCACCCGACATCTCTGTGTTTTTATGATAGACATTCGATTAAAGCGGAGGGCTCTGTAATGGACTGTGCATCAGTTCAGGTAATGCTGTCGGCTTGTGTGTCCGTGAGGCAATGAAGCACTCGATTATAAACCTCATAGTTACTAAAGCAGTCATTCTCCACCTCACTCTTTATTGAGCCACTTCTTTGGGGCAATTACTACAGCTTCATGCAGCTTCCAGCCATGAAAGGAGACCTGGTCCTTGGACTTCCTCCTGCCTATTGAACCTCAACAGGACCAGACAGTTTTTCTCACTCAAACAAATGAAAGCTCCCGTGGCTGTAAATCAGAGGCGTGGGCTTCTGAGTGGAAGCAGGTCCCATGATGGACTGTGATTTTCCCCGTAGCACCAATTTGTGAGATCTGCTTAAATATTTGTTCAGGGATGAAGAAGTGTGTATGTGGAGCACCGAGGATGCAGTACTGGCTTATTCTCTTTTCCCTGATCGGCTTTTGCAGGGTGGCAGGTGTGAAACGTTACAGAAAATCAGCGTTAGCGTGCAGACTAATTACTGCTGACTGCCTCAGACTGCATTAACAGTGGCTTTGTCCTGCTTTTAGCAGGAGACGTTCAACTGCAGTTTGAGTTTACCTCATGATTCAGTAGCATGAAACCATCTGATAGAGCACTCTTCCCCATTTCCCCTGTAATCTAAAGCCCAACTCCATTCCCACCCTGACAGGTGTAAGATTAACTTAGTTAGGTGCAGAGGCACTCATGCACACCAAATTAAATTAATGGAACAAATTTCCCTCCTAATTAAGATGAAAATACGTGTCAGTTATAACCTTGCTGAGCACTAATTATGTACAAATGATTTATCATCTGTTTCGTCCTGAATAGAAATAGGCTCACCTCTTCAATAGCCCCGGCTGGCTGTTAAGAGATGGGCCCTGATTAACTGTGACAGGTTGTGCTGCGGAGAAGCTGCACATCTCTGGGCCAGCCAATCAGAGCCGGCCTCAGCTCAGACTCTCCTCCCTTCCATTAAGCTACATTGAGTGTGCAGCTGAGCATTACTGCACCTCAGCTCTCCTTCTTGTTTCGCTCCCTGGAATGAAAATAAAGTATATTCCAAGAGAGCCGCTGGTTGTGGCGGTGGCACGGAGGGGTTGTGGGTTAGCTGATGGAGGTGGATGGCACAGGGAGGGTGAGACTGGTACAACCTGAACCAGCAGATGAATCCCTCCTTTGGCTGGATTAGCTCGTTCCCCCCTAACAAGAAGGAGATGAGGCGTTTTTAACCAACCCTGTGAAATAAACTGAATAATGGAGAATACAGTGAAGCTCATACATCACTGTTTAACGCCATGTGGTGGATAATTGCTCGAAGAACAAAAATGGTCTTGTATCACTATTTACCAACTTGAGACCAGCAGGTGGTGCAATAGGTTAAACCTGCCAGAAGGCCCTTTGTAAATTCCTGTGGGCTAAAATATCAAAAATAAACATCATAAAATTATAGTCTAACCTGGATACTCCAGCTTATTTCCTCATGTCCTGCAAGTACAGATAGGTTTCAGCGGGCAGCGGCACTGATTAGCATTAGAACCAGGGTCCCTGGTGATCCTAAGGACACACTGGCCAATCTGTAATCATTGTTCTGCAGGCTTGCTCACGGGGGATATAGTACACTTTGTCATTATCATTCAGCATGCCACACACATGCTGGCATTGCTTTCACGATGCCGCCAGCAACAGGACATTAGCATTTCCTCCTCATAGTTCCAAGAGTATGCACAGACAATGGTGCACCACGAACCAGGGCTGTGGTTCCACTGGGTGGACATCAAAGGTTTCTGTGACTGCTGCTGCAGGAACAGAAAAGCTTTGCCTTGTTCTGTGTCTCGTTTCCTCCTGATGTGATTCTGAGCCGTATACATGTCGTCGTGTACAGGTGTCAGCTCCATCCATTAGGGATCATTTAACTTCCTATTGTGATGTTGGATTTTCTACACTGTTGCCCCAGTGTGCTCATTAGATGCTTCGTTGTTGGCAGATGAATCGGGGAGGTAACAGTGTTTCTGGCTAATTTCTCTTTTTAACCCCGTTTCTCCAGCAGCTGGAGACTCGAGGCCGAGCCGAGTCAGTGCACATTTAGAATCAGCACAGGCACAAACCGAGAAACACTGTGCAGCATGTATGTACTGTCAGGCCATAACTCTTTTTTGTTTTGTTTTTTAAATCTTTAAATATTTCATTTAAAAAATCACAGTTTTTTATGTCTTTAATCTCTTGCAGGCTCTAAATAAACTCACAAGAATGAATTTCACATTTTTTATTTATACCCTGAAAACTCGAGCGGAGGCCATTTTCTTTTCCCATTTCAATCCTTCACCCGTGCGGTTGGTGACGACGCCTGGCAAACGGCCTCTCCCTTTTCACCACAGCTGTCCTGGGATTGGCAGATGGCACAGACAGGGAGGGGGTTAGAGGTTAATTCCAGACAACAGAGAGGTCACAAGGCCTATTATCTTTGAGATGGGACTTGCAATGGTCCAATGGGGATGACTGTTATGATCAAGGCCCAGCCCCACCTCTCCATCACCATCCACAATCAACATCACACAACCGATCACTCACATTTAAAGTGAATGAGCCGACAGTGGACTAATCGTGAAAAGGTCCTTAGTGCTTGGCACAGGCAGGATGATGAATTGTATCCTGCCTGTTCGTCTGTGTAACGGGGCCTCCAAGTAGCTCTTGACAGCTAATTTAAAGCTCCCTATATCCGCCTCTTACTTCCCTTTATCAATCTAATTATTAGAGCTAAGTGAGTGTCCCTTAGGACTCTCCAATAGTCCAACACAGAACCTGCTGAGTCATCTCAGTGGCTAAAACACACACACAAATCAGCGTATCAGGCTGGGGTAAAGGACAGTGAGCTGTAGCGATGTCAGGAGGGGTTTCTGAAGACTGACGATATCACACAGAAGTACATTGGAACTGTATTTGTATGATTGTGAATAACAATACAATATAATATTATAAAACAGCACTTTTAACCCCGTTTCACTCAATATGGTGTAAAGCATCAAGTAAATGAATCAAGAGCTGTTGTCTTGTTTTGAAAAAGCACTGTTTTAATTTAAAACACTATAAAAAGAGTAGATTCATTATTATATTATTATTATTATTATTATTATGTGAGACTCTTAAGCCCTGTACTGTTGCTTCGGGTAGGGCAGTAACCTCAGAACGTATTCAGGGCTAGACTAAGAGATAGTTGCTTTTGATCTTTGGGAATAATTTCCCTTTAAAGAAATATTAGTAAAATATCAGCTGTAACTCACACTGTACGCTGCCACAGTGTATTTACGGATAATAATTAGACTTTCAGTGTAAAGTCAAGTACAGCATTAATGTTTAGGAGTCACGGCTGTTTTTTCACACAATAATAATTGTTTTTGTTCACTTGAGTGTGTGATAAGTTTAATTTAGCAGTTACAAATGTATTTTTAAATTCAATTCAATTTGATTTATATAGCACCAAATCACAACAACAGTCGCCTCAAGGTGCTTTACATTGTAAGGTAGACCCTACAATAATACATACAGTGAAAAACCCAACAATCATATGACCCCCTATGAGCAAGCACTTTGGTGACAGTGGGAAGGAAAAACTCCCTTTTAACAGGAAGAAACCTCCGGCAGAACCAGGCTCAGGGAGGGGCGGCCATCTGCTGCGACTGGTTGGGGTGAAAGAAGGAAGACAGGATAAAAGACATGCTGTGGAAGAGAGCCAGAGATTAATAACAAGTATGGTTGAATGCAGGGAGATCTATTAACACATGGTGAATGAGAAAGGTGACTGAAGTTGAAATGAAATGAAACCTACCAGTTATTTATCTGTTTGTTTATTTATATTTCTAAAATGTATATTTTAGAGTTAGACTGTAATAAACCATCACATTTGGTTATTTCATAAAGGAAGGCAGTGGTAAATATAGTAGTAAGTAAGTAAGGGACGTTTAATATTCAATAACATAGCTGCTGGAAGTTAACGAGCATGATTTCTATTTAGTTTTGTCTTAAATGAAACTGCTGGGCAAGCAGCAGCTGTGTAAAGCAGCAAGCATCACTCCTGAGTCTTATCAGCCCAGGTACCCGTGCTGTAAGTGAACAGTAAACACAAGTGAACAAATTGTGTTCATGAACATTTGTGCAGTACATTCCTGAGTTGTTGTGCCTGTTTCTGTGGGATCTTTCGATCGTTTTGTAGTGTGGATGAATCTAAGAAGATTAGCTGGGCCTATGTGAATACAGTTTGTTAAAGAACAATCAAGAATCATGGCCTCCTGAACTGGTGTGGTTGTGATTCATGTGAAAACACAAGAGAAGACATTAGTGGCAAATCAGCTGTCCACTGAGATGGAGGATGGCTTACTGGTATATGTGGGGGAGGTAGGATAGGTGTCAATCCTGAGCTCGAGGGTACATGACTGTACATGAACTTCAAGGCCAATGAGGTTCAGAAACTGGAATTAAGAGGCTGAGACTCTGGGCCACATGTCTGAAGCAGGGCTTTTATGCTCATAGAGTGCCTGTGGCAATGCAAAAAACAAACATGGTGAGACATTTCTTCTATAAAAAGACCGTCTGCGGATTGAAATACATCAGGTTCAGATTGTGTTTTTGTCATGGTGCACTTAACTAGTGTCGTACAGGGGCTGGTTAGATGCACGATAAGCATTATGGGTCTCAACATGTTGTACACCACTCTCGCCTTCTGAACCCACCTCTGTATAATGACTCAAAGACATTCTGTCTCAGGTGACTTCCTGTCTGTTTGTGTGTGTGTAGGTGTGTGACTGGTGTCTGGTTTTCATTGAAACTTTCCATTTAATCCTTTGAATATTCTGCAAGCAGTTTCCATATAAAAACAAACTTGCAAATAAATAATGTTTATTAATAATATTACACACATAGTTACAGAACATGTAGTCAGCGTGGGTATGAATGTTTTCCAGCATTAAAAGGATCTGTTAAATAACTCTGAAACTCCGAGGAGCTCAGTGAAGATCTAAGAAGGATGAGTAAATGTACACCACTGGGCAATGACTCTTGTAGCCATGTCTAAACAAGCTAATCAGTTCAAGCAACGGTATGTAAGAACAAGTTTTCTGGATGTGTCACCACTTTGCCGAGGTCTGGAAGAAGATCCAAAGTGACCCTCAGATGGAGAGAAAGTGGTTGGAACCACCAAGGCTCAAATTTCCAACTGTTAACTCTAACTGTTGAAGCACCTTGAAGCAACCGTCGTTATCAATTAGCGCTATATAAATAAATTGAACTGAATGAACTGAACTTCATGTCAATCAAACCTCCCCACATATCTAGAAATCATAGAGGACACGACTTTGCTGGACTCAGTGAAGGTACAGCACTCGTTTCAACCACGTGTGCACTAAAAATCACCGTTTAATGTAGTACAGAGAGGACTTTAGTTTATTCCAGGATTTCACTAAATATAAATATATAATTCACTTGTGTTGTGAGCTTTCAAAACTAACATTGCTTTTTGTTCCAATTTCCATCAGTTCAACATTTCTTCAGTGTGTTTAGCTTTCTACGGGTATTTTTAAGAGCCACAGCATGTAAACTCCAGTTAACAGATAAAGTTAACTAAGTGCTATAGCTGACAAGAGAGCATGGCAAGCCTCTTTCTATTAAAACCATTGTGTACCTAGGTATAATCCCCCAAACTCCATCATGAGTTGCAGGTGTCAGTATGATGATTAGATGAGGATTAAGAGTAATCCACACTGCACTGTGACTTTCTCACTTTTTCACTACTGTAAGCCAATCAGACCACAAAAACAAATCAAATATGTGGTAAAACAATAAAAAATAAATACAAAGTTAAGTGTATGCGTATATGTGAGGATTCTTTTCAGTGGATAAAAACTAGAGTACAATGCTGAGCGGGGTATTGTGGGTGTTTTATTAAGATATCAAATATACATTTAATGCTCACTAAATTAAACATGACCATTGTCCCTTTCCTGGTTATTGAGGCATAAAAAGTTCGTATGTGAAGCGACGGTTAATTAAAATTATATGAAAACAATTAACAGTTAAGAGTATTTGTACAGAAGAATTATCCCATAGATCCTGTCTGTCTCATCACGTCTCTGCTTATGCACAGTTAGAATATCGCTGGAAGTCTTTTATAAGCTCTCCATTCAGGGGCTCTGGGTTAACCTACTGACTCAGAGCCAATCACATGACGCGTCATTGTTTGTGACGCGATTACGTCATGCCTTTAAACGCGTATTGGCTAGCCATTCAGCCGGAAGTAGTCACAATAGGGAGCGAAAACTAGCTTTTCGTCTGTTTCAGTTTAGTGTTACACGGTGAGCCAAAGCCACTGAAATGAATAAATGTGTAAGAACAAGGTGTTTGTCAGCATAAGGTAAGAGCTTGGACTTTAGCCAGTGTGCCATCATGTACACGGCACGTTCGTTGTAGCTAACTATTCAGTGCTACACAGCGAACCTCACGTTAAGCTAACGTACCTGTTTTCTACTGTGGCTGTTTAATTGGGGTGTTTAGTTGTTTTTTTCACGTGTTTTGGTCGTCACCAGGTAGTAAGAGACAGGTAAATGGGGGATGTGTTAATCGGTCTAACAAGGACAAAAGGCTGCGGCAGCCCTGACGTCTGCTAAAAATAAAGCTTTAAACAAACAGATACGCGGTGTGGAGAGGCTAACTTTGTCTACTGTCGCCCCCGATTCAGCCTGGCATAAAACACGCTAAAGGTCAGTGTAGTCCAACAGAAATCAGCTGAGCTCACCAGTCCTCATCTGCTCAGACGGTGTCTAGATAGAAAAATGCCGCAGCATTACATACAGCTGCTGATACATCCGCTACAGTGGTATGTAAAAGTGTTTGTCCCCTTCCTGATTTCCTGTGGGTTTTTTTTTTTTAAAATGTTGGTCACACTGAAATACTTCAGGTCATCAAACAAATGTAAATATTAGATATATATTAAATATATATCTTCTATCATTCCACGATCCAAGGAAATTCATGAACACATGCGAAAGTAATTGAGATCTCTCAGCCTGGAAAAGGTTACAAAGCCATTCATAAAGCCGTGTGCATCAGTTAGTACCATAGGCCTGTATAATAATGGATTCTGATTGTAGTTCTACATACAGGTTACTGTAGAGCCAACTCACAACAACCTGTCTCTGTGGTTGAATATGACAGCAACTGCTACTTTGGGGCATGTCATAAAACTAAATGCACGCTGGTGTAAAAGCAAGAGCAGGATTCAGTCTTTATTTCATTTAATTCAGTTCAGTTCATTAAATCAATTACTTTTCCTCACAAATGTCTACAAGTGTACTGGCACTCCTTTGTACTTGCATTTTGTGCTGTGCTTTTTCTAGTATTACTTAGTAACTGTAATCAAGTGGTCAGTAATTCTAGTAAAATTTACCTAGGAAGTTAATAAAAAAAAAAAAGTGAAGTATCTATGTTTGTGTATATTTTGATACATGCGTTAGATGGATGCGGACTCGTTTGCCTCTTTTCCACTGGTACCCACTCGGCATGACTCGACAACTGCTCGGTTTCAGTCATTTTCTATCACAACTGAGTACCACCTAAATGTGGTACTAAATGTGTGTGAAGTCGTTATAGCAACGTGGCTGAAAGTGCTGTGACATCATTTCTATCTGACACAAACACGACACAACAATGGAGGGAGTCGAGGCGATGGTATACGTGCTGCTCGGTCTTATGGCTTTTACCAGACTTAGGGAACATGATGTTTGTTTGATGTTTGTGTAGCCATTTCCCTCATTAGAGAGTTTCAAAAATAATGGTTTGGATTTTTGTGCAGGAGTCGCTCTTGGAGAGTGGATTCTTTGGAAGGCCGCTACATATTTATTTATTTTTTTTGTTAAAGTGTTCCTGAATTGTACCCAAATTTAATATGATTTGTAGTCGCCAGCTCCACCAGTAAAATCAGGTCGGCTAGTTTTTGCTGTTCCTGCTGATATTGAAGCAAAGATCTAAAGTCATCACTGTTCTAACAATCACCTCAGAGGACAAATGAACATGCTCCACACAGTATAACAGCCAGTGACCAAATATCCACATGCATACATCGATGGTGGTTGCATAAGAGTGTGTTAGCTACATGAATTAAAGTTGCACAGGTTGTGTATACATGCAGTCCATTCATTCTGTCTATATACAGGTCACTGTTTTACATTTACCTCTATGCATGGTTACTAATGGTACAAGACTACATGAATGAGCAGAGATTGCAGGAATTCATGTTGTATGGATAATCATGATCATGGAGTGTAGTTAGGTGGTTTGTGTTGTAATTACAAACAGGTTCATAAATTTACAATTCAAAACCATGAGGTCATCCTTCGCATGTAGCAGCCGCCTAACCTACCTTTTTACCGTTCTGATTGAAACATTACAGAAATCAGCCTAATGATTTTTTTGGCCTGTTCTTCTTTTTCAGCTTGATTTGGGATGTCAGTGGAGGACATTGACCACACTAATGGTTAATGATGTCAGGCACCATCTGTAATTTCCTGAATTAGGGTTACGAATGTCTCTTACCTTGACGGCTATGAGCGGACGAGCAGTGACCGGTGACCAGCAGCAGTGGTCGAGGTCTGGAGAGATGCAGCATTCTCGTGGACCATATATCTCAGCTATCACAAACAGGTCAGCTCTGATTGTTCTCCATAAGAAGAACAATGAAACTTCCATAGTGCCATTTTTGCTGTCTTTGTTGTATGTTACATTGAAAGGTGAATCTTTTATTAGACTTTAATTCATTGAACATTGTAGCACAGAAACTGTACTCTGAGGCCAAGTTGTCCTGCTACTGTGCCGTGCCATTTTACATGATAGAACTCAACACTATATGCCCACATAAGTCCATGTCTAGTGTGTCAAGGTAACCTGGGTGTGACCTCAAAGTATTCTTGAGCAAGGTGAACCCCAAATTGCCATCTGGTACAATTTTGGTCCAATAGAGTATGAGTGTGTGCATGTGAATGAAGTGCTTAAAGTACATGGAAAAAAGTGCAGTGTTGTGTGAAAGTGCTTAGAGTGGTCAAGAAGACTAGGAAACACAATAGCTGCCTAAATACCAATCCAGACCAGCATCCTGACGCCTTTTGTTTGGCACTGCAGGACGACCAACCTGTTGATCCGAGGGGTCATGTTGTTCTCTGTGGGCGTCTTCCTGGCCCTGGTGCTTAACTTACTTCAGGTACAGAGGAACATCACCCTGTTTCCCCCTGATGTCATAACCAGTATCTTCTCTTCAGCCTGGTGGGTGCCGCTCTGCTGTGGGACAGCTGCAGGTGTGTGAAACATTGCCCTTTTCAAAATGAGGTTCAAAAAATGTAAGTGGCAGGCAAGATATAATGGGAAAGATGAAGTTCAGATGGAAACCACAAAATCTAGCTAGACAAGCCGTCCTGCCCTGGCACTGCCTGTGGCTCTTTGCCCATCTCCAGTGGCTCCCTCTGGAACGGAAAATGGTTTTTAACGTCTTTGTTTTTCATTGCTGTAAGTAATTCTTGACATTCTCCAGTCGTAAATATGTGCAGCCTATAGACTGGATTAAACAAAGAGTTACAGCTCTGTGATGTATGGTGTAACTTAAGAGTGAAGTGGTATTTACCTAGGTTAGCTTGCGCTCTAGGATAGCTGCTTCAATGAAAGCTTCGAGTCCTCAGCAAAAAAGTTGCTATTTACTTTTTACTTCTAGCTTTTTGTGCACAGTGCTATCAGTTATTCATTATGACTGGGAAACACTTAAGGAGATATGTTCATCAACCAGTTTGAATTTTATAACAGTTTATGCTCTTGCGGACGCCAGCCGCCTCGGGTCCTTTTACTCCCATAATGCCGGAGGAAAGAGAAGTGTTCCCAAGTTTGATGCCGAACACAGCAGAGAAGCATCGAGGCAACTCTAAACTCAGATAAACACGTGTCATTATTCATTTAACAAAAGCTAAGCTTAAATGCAGAGTAAGAAACAAAGAACATCCTTATTGTTTTCATGGTAATCAAGAGGGAACGAAGCATTCAGTCAATCAATCTGGGAAGTGTTACAATTTCCAAACAATTTAAAGTTTGTCATTCTACAGTGACAAAGATTATTGACATAAAACTGAAGGTGGAGGCCGATTCCACCAAACCTCCATTTATTCGCCGTTGCTGTTGCTCTGAGATTTAACTGAATTCTAGAAGATATAAGCAGACAGATTAGGCACGAGTACCAGTCCTGGTCTTAAATTTAAATTGATGTCTGCTGTCCTTGATTGAACCTAACATTGCCCATGACCACAACAGCCGTGCTTGCAACATTCCAACATAGTGCATCCCTGTGCATTTCACAACAATAATTCAAGCTAACCTGTTTAGCCCGCACTGCATCTACCATCATTTCTAGTTTGTCACATGCCACCGAGCAGCCCTTACCTCTCCTCTTTCTTACATCTTACTCCATCTCAGAGTGCACTGATCACACATTCATTTTTTTTCTCCTTGGGAAATACACACTCAGTACATGGAGCTCACAGACACACTGTGGTCCACGCTCTGTTTATGCTTGCTCATCTTCTACAATGCTAGCAAGAGCTGGTATGGAGCTAATATCTCCATGTTGTTAGCTGAAAGCGCTTAATCAGATGCTAATTTCAGTGAAGTTTGCCATGAAGTACACAACCTTTCAATGTCTTAGCTGTGAACACAAAATACAGATAAACATTTCATTAGCTAACTTTGGGTAAAATGAAATGTAAATTAGGGCTGCCACAAACGATTATTTTGATAGTCAACTAGTCACCGATTATTTCTGCGATTAGTCGACTAATCAGATCATGCATCCATTGGACGTAAAACGTACAGCTTATTGCGCCAGCATGCATCTGCTCTTATATAACTATCATTAGCTTACAGCTTTGAGTGTTTAAGGTATGTGCTAACTAAAAATAAAGACAAGATGATAGTTTATTACATTTTAATGAAATCTGCAGATTGTTTGGGTGAAGTTTAATAAACTGAGCCGTCTGCTCCTTGCTATCTAAAATATAACAGGACACCGGAGTATATTCTCCACCATCTCACACTTCTGATAATCAGCTGTCTGCTTGATGTTTATTCAGCTGTGTGAAAACTATAACTTTAATCTCAGCCAAACCGATTTACTCAGGAACAAATAAAATACAAAAAAAAGCCAAACAATAACATTTTTAAGTTAT